>CM038794.1:132575824-132636433 GCA_021764765.1 Vicia sativa
AAATACACATGAAGATGTCCAGAATATACAGATGTAGAAGGCTAAACCAACCTGCAATATCCATAGTTATTTGCTTAATAAGAATATCAGAGTCATCTATGGTAACTTCTGAAAATAAATTATAATTTATACGAAAATGATTTGATTTTTACATTGAGTTGGATGAAGATTTCAACCAAAGTACCTGATCTCTAAGTTGAGCTTCTGTGCTGGTTGAAGATTTCCACCAAAGTAGCTCCTACAGAAGTGCTACTCCAACTGCTTGAAGTAGTCTTAACTTGTCGAAATAGTCCTTGCATCTTGATCTAAATGTTCTTCTTGAAAGAATCATGAATTGGTCCAACCAACTCAATGTCCACTCTTTCTTAACCTGAATTGCTACTTGAAGATGTTCTGTGTGCTTACCTCTATGGTTCTCTTTTGGCTCTAGGAGAGTTTTGTACTTTTGTTGTAGATACTAATACAAGAAAGAATTCATAAGATCAGAAATATATAGAGTATGTAATGTAGATATATAAATTTGAACCATGTCTGGTACAATCATTTAAGTCAGATTCTAAGGTGATTGTACCAGCATACTCGAGTTCAAGTATTCTATCGTGTGTGTGTGTGTATGAGGGAAAGAATTCCTACATTAATAACAGCTTTTGAAGAGTCATGATTAGATTCTTGATAATCAAAAATATCTCTTGGAACAGTTATGCCATCCACTTGTCCAGTTGCCAAGTCAAGCAAGAATTCTGCAGGATTCATTGTTTTCGGGCTGAACTCAACGATTTAAAAGTACTCCATTGTTTCTCTAGCGTTCCTCAGTAAATAGGATATCCTTCTGATATCAAAGAAGTTTGTCAAACATGTGAAAGATTCTGCTTGATGGCTGGTGTATTGTTGTGATTATAGTCCTTCCAGCCTATTTATAAATCAAATGAAACTTTTTCACCATATGTTCTAAATTCCAAGGTATGCTACATAATGTAAAATGATTAAACTTAATTATAGAAACCTTAGCAAGTCCTTGAAGTGTGACAAGGAGTTTGTTTGCTGATGTAGAATCAAGACCTGAAGTTGGTTCATCTAGCAACAACAATGAAGGATCAACAAGAATTTCATAGCCTATGCTTGTTCTTTTCCTTTCTCCTCCTGATATGCCTTTGAGAAACCCTCCACCTATTTTCGGTGGCGACATCTATGGTTACGCCAGAGATTTGTTCAGGGTTTAGGATTTAGGGTTTTGAAATAACTATATGTTTTAGAATGTCATAAAACAACACATACCTTTCAAGGCCTAGCTCCTTCACAGTTGTTTCCACTTTGCATATTTTTGTTGCTTGGTCATATTGGTTGGTAGTCTTAAGAATGCTGAAAAGACTAATGTTTCTTCCACTGTTAATTGTGGGAAAAGTATATCCTCTTGTGTCACAAAACCAATCCTATTAATAAAATAGAAACATTAGCATATAAATATGTTACTATAAAAGGATCACGCGCTTACATAACTCAGATGATTTGAGATTAACTACGATTCATGCAGTAAACACATTGGTGGCCGTAATATCGAGATTGGACAAAATTTAGACCATCCAATCTCATTCCAACGGCCAGCAATGTACTGACTGTGTGAATGCATGTCGAATTCGTCTATGTATGAAGCTAGGTAACCACTTAACCTTCTCTTGACAGCTGGAGTATATTTAACATCATTGTAAGTTATTTTTCCTTTTACATTATCAAGCAATCTTCCTCCTATAACTCTCAAAAGGGTTGTTTTTCCACTGCCAGAAGGACCCATCAGAGCAAGAATTTCACCAGGGCCAATGCTTCCAGTAATGCCCTTCAAAATTCTCTTGTATTTATCTTGTTCAACACTGTGTTGTGTGGATACCTTGCTCACCATTGCTTTCACAGGGTTACTAGAGCCCAATTGGCTGTTTCTCACCTTAAACTCTACATCTTCAAACTGCATGATAATGAGAATCTCAAGTGTCACTAACTGATTTCTATCACTTCAATGTTGAACCAAATGAAAATTAAATCCCACTCTGGTCAATATTATAAGCAAATATTTTGTTTTTCAAATTCATTGAATAACTAATATATTTGATCTATAACTGACCAATTACATGTTATTCAATGAATTTAAAAGAAAATCTTTGTTTATAATAATGATCGGGTGTAAATAATGTATAAAATAAAATCGATGAAAATAGCAACATAAACACCCTTAATATCCACCACAGAAATTCACATTGAAGCAATAATAAAGCCATTTAGTACTATAGTACCTTTAGAAATATAGGAGGGGGCCATTTTGGTTAGAACTTGAATCTTCAACTTCTATATCAATCTCTGAGTATCTATTCCTAAGGTATGCATCCCTAGACATAAACTCCTTGTTGTGACCATAATCATTGTTCCTGCTATATTCATGGAACCATTTAATGGAGGTGGCATTGACATGCCCACAATCTCATCCTCTATCCCGATTTCCATGGTCTCAAAAATAAAATAACAAGTTTGAAGCAAAATATGGAATAAAGTTTAAATGTGTTGAGTTGAGTCAACTGCATCAAACCAACTAGCTTTTCATGTATATAGGAAGCAATTGGTTGGTGTGCCACATGGCAAGTTTATTGGTGTAATCCTCACATGCCCTTTCAACCATTAACTTAATTTTTGGTATAGTTTCAACTATTATCATATGCATAAAACATGTCAAGAAAATGAATAACATTTTGTTTGGTACAAAGTGAATGTTTATAAAATTCATTTCTGTCGATATTTTAGCTTTTAGTTAGATAGATGTCACTCATTGGCTTGGTTTTTCATATTATACCAACAGTTCTTCACAAAAGAATGGGGAGAAAAGAATGTGATTGCACTTAGAGGCAGTGTGGGATAAAGTAATAAAATAAACTTACATGAAGTGGTCCAAGAGAATACCACAAATCTAAATTATTGGAGAGATTTTGGAAAGAACTTTAAAAAAAAATTGTGTAACTTTCATATAATTACTAATGTAACCATCGACATCTACATATAATCCCTAAATATTTAACATTATGTACACATTTATCTCTTATACCCCACATAGAATACTAAGGGAAATGGATTCAGTGACTTTCCAACAGGAAAATCATGGTAACTTTAGTACAAGTTGTGTGATATATAGCAGAAAAAAAGATAATTAACAATTAATATATAGTATATAAATTAGATTAAGATCCGCAGAATGCTGTTGTAAATTATTATATTAGTTTTTTATTGAATTTTAAATAAGTTAAAAATTTGTTCTAAAAATACATGATTATTAAATTTATATTACAAAAATTTATTGGAAAATAAATTTTAGACAATGATATGAATTTATCATATATAAAAAGATAAATTTTATTTAAAAGAAAAATATTATGCTTTTGTAAATTGAGAATGACATTCATAATAAGTTTTGTATATTTAAATAAATATAAAATAATTTTTATTTTGTTTGACTCTCATGTATTTTTATTAATTGTCTTTGATTTATTAATTTAATTTGAAGTTGTTTAAAGCGTGTATTTATTCTTAATATAAAATAAAATTAAAAGATTATTTGTAATTATTATCATGTAAAACTTTATTTTTCATATTTTTTATATTTCTTATAGTTTCAATAGTAGATTAATTGTTTTTTAATATTTATTTTAATTATATTAAAGGGATTGCAGAAATATATCAGTAACTTTATATTATTATAATTTATTGTAAAATATGATTAAGACAATGATGTGAATTAATCACATATAAAAAGATAAATTTTATTTGAAAATAAAATACATGCTTATTTTTAGTGTGTTATTTTTTTGTTGTTTTGATTTTGTGGTTGGATCATGAGAGATGGCCTTGTGTAAAATATAGTTGACTTTAGTAATATATATTTATGAAAATAATATATTTATCTAAGTTAGTAGGTAATTGATAAGTTAGTATATTTTTTTACTATAACTATTTTGAGATTAAAAATATTTATTTTAAGTATTATTTTTTAATGATTTAAAAAAAAAACATAACTCTAATTTAGTGTTTTAGAACTTAAGATTCACAGGGTATTTTAAAATTGAAATTTAGGAGAATATAAATAATTGAAATAGTAATTTCTTCTTACATCATTTTATTTGAAAATTGAAAGAAAGAATTTGGAGGTGCCAATGAGGACTATATGATGATGAAAAAAATATAATTTTATTAATAGGTCGGATATAATCTGTCATTTCAAATTTAATAAATTACTAGTAAATAACCTGCGTTGTCGCAGGGCGGCCGAGATTTCATATAACGTGGAACTAATCTTGTCATGTAACAAATTTCGCTTTTAATTTCGCCAAATTTAGTGTATCAAACTTATTTGACAACATTCAAAATGTAAATCGAAAACATGATTGTGTAACAAAATAAGAAACGTCATTAACTCCGTAATGTTTTAAGAAATTATTTTTAATATTATAACTTATTTCCGTTAATAAAATAATTATATAAATATAGACTTTTTTGTTTATAAGTGTCATTAACTCTGTAACGCTTTTACAAAATTATTTTTAACTTATTCATGTTAAAAACAATTGCATCAATAGTTGAATTTGTTTTATTATAAAAATATTTGTAACTTATTCCCGTTTATAAAAATTATAACTTTTTTTTTTGTTTATAAAAAATAATTTTTTATCATGTTATAAAATTTTATGGATAAAAATATATTTTTTTATTATGTTATAAATATGAAAATAAAAGAGAATAATAATTTTAATAATATAATCATTTTTGTTTTAATATAAATGTATTATTGATAATTAAAAAAATTACAACTATAAATAATAATATAACATTTATTATTATAGATATCCGTAGGGAAAGAAATAAAAAATTAGATCTAAGAATATAAAAATCGCTTAAAATATTAAATAATAATTTAACATTTATTATTGTTGATATTAGTAGAAAAATAAAAAATTATCAAAAGAGAGAAAGAAAAGATATCTTCTTTATTTAAATAAATCATAATTTTTATTTTAATTGGTTTGTATGCATCGTTGATTTTAATTGAATAGAATTAATGAAATGACAATGTATAACCACTTTTAAATTATTTTTATATATCATATTTACAATTTTTCCAAACCTACAATATATAACAACTTCTCGCAAATTGTAATCTTTTAACATTAGCTAAATTGTGAATATTGCAGGCTCTAATAACTAATATTATATATATTTTATTTCAATAACATTCAAAATCATATAGTTTTTCTTAAAACTTTCTAAATACTATTTAAAATTATACCAATATTATATATTCTATTTCTATTATTTACATTAAATTGATTTTTAATGGATCAACTAATATTTTGAAAATAATCTAATTGAATTAATTGATCAATTAACTCTTTAATAAAGTTACTATACATATAATCGAGTAAATGATTAGTTAAATAAATATTTTTTAAAATACATCATTTTTATTAATATTTCATAAAATATATGATTTTAAATATTTTTAGTAACAAAATAATATTTAAACTATAACAAAATGTAACTTATTCAATTTATAAAAGGATTGTATGAATAAATTTATATCTTTTATTATTAATTTTATGATTAACTTTTTCATTAAAATTTCATGACTACAATTTAACATTTTTTATCATGATTACAATTTTAAAGTTAATTTTAAAAGATTGTGATATGCTTTATTGATCATAAATTTTGAAATCAAATCATGCATAATAGATAACATTGACATATTGGGTGTATTTGAAAATGTCAAGTTCCAATATTTTGATTATTTTTAAAGTTTCATTTTTATTTTAGATGTTACACTGTAAAGGCCGATGTTTTATTATTTTGTTAAATTTGTATTTTTGGTTATTCCATCACATAATTCCCAAGTAAATGACCTAATGCCTTAGCTCCATTTATCTTAAAATCCAAAATTATTTTGCATTCTCCATGTTTCAATCCGCACCCTACGATTAGGGTTTGCTTTCTTCATCTTCATCCACACAAAGAAACCCGCCACCGTCAACAATCCACAAACCCCACAATCTCCTCCGACACCAAAAGTTTTCCCATTTTGTCTCGAAACAAACCCTCCCATTGGTCTTGCAAACAAATTGCCATCCCAAAACATGCTCGCTATTGTTCCTCGCTGTTGAGCTTCACCCCAAATCACATAAAAATATTGTGCTATTATGTTATCCGTTGTCATTTCAACCCCAAACGAGAATCCATAAACTAACCCCAATATCCATCCTCCAGAATCTCCTAACCCACTAACGAGAATCCATAAACTAACCCCAATATCCATCCTCCTAATCTCCTATTCAACGAACATGGAGCTCATCCAGATCCGTTCACACGGTCGCGAGAGAAACCCAACGAGACAACATGAACCGACCGGAGTATAAGGATAGAGGTGAGGAGGATGATGCTATGAGAGAGAATCTAGGTTCTCTTGGGACCCACGAGGTCGCAGATTGGACCCATGAGTAGGGAGAGGATGGAGTTCAAAGAAGCTTGCTCCTTCACGCACAATCATGAGGTCGAGGTCGATGGATGATCGAGGAGGAGGAGAAAGGTGAAGAAACAAGAGAAGAGGTTGAACCATTTCGAGATGAAGTCAGACCACTGCAAGGATGGCCATACCTAATATTCATTTCGAGAATTATGTGATGGAATAACCAAAAATACAAATTTAATAAAATAAGATCACATTTTTAGGTGATGTAATCCTAAAGGTAAAAATGAAACTTTAAAATTTGTCAAGGTAACTATTGAACTTTTTTATAGGTTTTTTTCAAATACACCCTATAAGTGAAAATAGTATTAACCTAAAATAAAATGTATTAATGTTACCAAAAATAATTTCTATATATAATAAAATTAAATAATATTAATACCTCCATTCAAAAGATATATTTGTAAAGTTTTGATTTAATTATTTTCATATTTTTATATATTCTAATATAAAATATTGCTACAATATGAAAAAGATCAAACCTGTAATATTAAAAGAGAATTCAAATTTGATTGATCATAATATTTTACAAAATCAAATCATACATAAAAATTAAACATATTTATTTCACCTTTCAAAATAATTATAAGTATCATAAAAATAAATTATAATAATGTCCTCGCTCAAAGATATATTGGTAAAGTATCGAATTAAATGGTACTCAAATATTTGATTAAAAATTGTAATATTTGTTTCTAATATTGTATAAAATATATTAATTAGTCGTACTTTAAAAAATAAATCATAAATATTTTATTAAAATTATAATATTTATTTCTAAGATTATAGCAATTAAAATAAAAAAAATATCAATACAAAATAGTATTTAAGATCCCTATGCTTTAAATATTTAAGATAAATATTAGAGTTCTTTTTACTTTACCTTTTATATATTTATAATATACTTTTTGTTAATTTTATTAACAATATATTTATAGTTAGCAATACATCGCTTAAACTACGTTAATTTTTCAAGAATATAAATGTAACCTTTCAAAAATATACACAAATATATTTAGAAGTCAAGAGAAAATTTTATTGGTTAAATTATATTCCATTCAAAATTTATTGATCATAAATTTTGAAATCAAATCATGCATAAAATAAAATGTATTAATGTTACCATTCAAAATAATTTCTATATATAATAAAATTAAATAATATTAATACCTCCATTCAAAAGATATATTTGTAAAGTTTTGATTTAATTATTTTCATATTTTTATATTCTAATGTATAAAATATTGCTACAATATGAAACAAAGATCAAACCTATAATATTAAAAGAGAATTCAAATTTGATTGATCATAATATTTTACAAAATCAAATCATACATAAAAATTAAACATATTTATTTCACCTTTCAAAATAATTTCCATATAAGTATCCTAAAAATAAATTATAATAATGTCCTCATTCAAAGAGATATATTGGTAAAGTATCGAATTAAATGGTACTCAAATATTTGATTAAAAATTGTAATATTTGTTTCTAATATTGTATAAAAATATAAAAATATAAAAATTAGTCAGATTTTAAAAATAAATCATAAATATTTTATTAAAAATTATAATATTTATTTCTAAGATTATAGCAATTAAAAATAAAAATATCAATACAAAATAGTATTTAAGATCCATATGCTTTAAATATTTAAGATAAATATTAGAGTTCTTATTTACTTTACTTTTTATATATTTATAACATACCTTTTGTTAATTTTATTAACAATATATTTATAGTTAGCAATACATCGCTTAAACTACGTTAATTTTTCAAGAATATAAATGTAACCTTTCAAAAATATACACAAATATATTTAGAAGTCAAGAGAAAATTTTATTGGTTAAATTATAATTCCATTCAAAATTTATTGATCATAAATTTTGAAATCAAATCATGTATAAAAATAAATGTATTAATGTTACCATTCAAAATAATTTCTATATATAATAAAATTAAATAATATTAATACCTCCATTCAAAAGATATATTTGTAAAGTTTTGATTTAATTATTTTCATATTTTATATTTCTAATGTATAAAATATTGATACGATGAAACAAAGATCAAACCTATAATATTAAAAGAGAATTCAAATTTGATTGATCATAATTGATACAACCCTGGGTGTGGAAAAACATAAACCTATAGGAGGCTTTACTATGAAACATTCCCAAATTGAAATATATTCCAAGCTTCAAATAGGATACCTAAATACAAAAATCAGTATGATGTAGCATTACTACTTGTGTTTATGGTGTTACAATTAGGTACCGGATCCAAGATAACTTGTATTGTTGACCATATTTATGAAGGATATCAAAAACTCATTTTCTACCTAAACTTAATGTGATCGAGTGTGAAATCCTTATATTCATCCATGTAATCATTATATGTCCACATAACTTCAAGAGGTATATGAGGTTTCACATAGTTGTGGTTACCACGCCTTGAGAACACTTACATTCTTGTACTTATCGATAATCGATGAAAACCTTCACAAAGAGTTAAACACGTAAAATATAAATTCAAACAAATGACAAAACACAAGCGACAAGTGAGATTTGAGCAATTTTTCATGTTCCACAAGGAGATTTGAGCAATTTTTCTTACCTCTAACCAAGTCTCCTGATCTGTAAAAACCAAACTAACAATGACGATCAAAGATAGCAAACGGGATGAGAGGAAAATTATGAGTGCTTGGACTTCTCCTATCACTTTGCACTACCGCTGAACATAGTTAGCATCGATATGAATCATAGAACAAAATTAGAAAATAGTTTTATAGTTTCATATCACAAAGTAATGTCTTGCCTTCAGTAAGATGTTGCCATAAGGATGCTCGTGACGATAGCAATTGAAGTCGAATGGAAACAACCATGATAAGAGTCATAAGTACAACACAAGACGTATGAGTCAACTCCCAAAATAATATCATTTAGACATACACATGGAAAATAATCGCCTTTGAAGACTTCAAAACACGAAACCATTTACAAAATAGGATGTTACTCACCCGCCCAAATACATTGATCTATGGATCATGCTCAAGAATGATGGGAGAAATAGCATCATTTCCAATCCATCCATTGAAAAATTAGGAAGAAACAATTTCACCGATGTTCATTCAAAATCCAAATAAAGAAACTAATAATAAGTTAATCTGTAAGGAATTCATAGGTTTTTTACATCAAGATAATGATACTTCCATAAGACGCACACATTTGATTCTAGAAATATCAAACAACCTATGACTATGAGAGATCCTAACCTTTTACGTGAGAAGAACATTGTGGACCGATATTATGAACATTAAAGAAAACCACGTTATCCACTTCATGACGCAGCAACAAAATGCCGAATCATCACGAGCCAAATCACGCATAGAGAGGTAAAATCCTCCACAAACAATCAAGACAGCCATGCCTTTCCTATGTCACCATGTACCAGAATACAAATCATGACACATTTTAATTCAACATCACATAATACATAGGACAATAATATGCTTAATCCCTCCCAAAATTTCCTTACTTCAATTGCTTAACATTTTGACACAAACATGTGACTAATGTATTGTAAACACAACATAAAATGTTGATATTGAAATGTCAGGCCTTCTATGGATAAAATTACAATTATAATACCAGAAAAGTAGTAGAAGTCAAAATTTTAACCTTTAAGACAAATGGACCGAGAATTTATAGACTTGTGAATCGACTTATCAATAACAATGTCTTCATTAATACTAACTCCACCCATCACCCCAATGCTTCAAATATGTGTTCGACGCCCGCAATAAACCGGCAACTCCAGAACTAAACAAAACACTTTGTAACCGTAAATTGTAGGGTCAATAACCAAAGAGCACCGTAAGGTATAGTTTACTCACCATTCACACTGGAAATATAAGTGATAACACGGCCTGAAGTGAAGAGAGGAGTTTCTCATTTCGTGTAAGGAACTCAAAATAATCATAGTTCTTATTAATCCAATCCCCATCGAAGACTAATATCTCCTTCCGGATAATCACACACCCAAGAAAGGGAATCATGTAAGGTATAAGACATAAAACTACAAAATAAGTGGTTATGCAAAACATGGGACATCAAAAGATGAAATCGAGATCGAAACATACCATTTTTCCCACCAAGGAATTTTGTGAAGATGGATGGTTGTCGACGTGGTCAGTATCGCAACCGATTTATCAAAATCAAAACATAAGGAAAACGAAAATTCAGTGTTTAAATTGAAGAGAGAATCAAGAATACACATCCTATCGAGGATTTATGGAGAACTAGATGAAGAGAACGAAGCTCTCTTGGGCGGATAAAGTCGATTCATCTTCGCTGAACGGCCATGCTCATTTCTGGAGGTGTGTTCTAGTTTTTTTTGTTCTAGGTAATGTATAACAAATGGTTACATCTAACACGCTTGGTGAAGAGAAAGATTATGAGAGGCATGGGAAGGGAAAGATAATGAATAGGCATGGAAGGAAACACGCTTGTATTCCTTAAATTGAAATTGATAATAGTAATTATTCCTGTATCGTAAAATAAAACTAAAAATGGGTAAAAATAGTGAGTTTATTGGTTAAAAAAAATTGAAAAGTGGTGAAAAATTAGGAGTGCCACATCGATTCAAATCAATGTGGTGCAAGATATTTTGAGTTTCCAATTTTACCCTAATAGAATAGACCAAAAGAGATTTTTTCAAATTGGCGTTGTGGTAATATTTAGGTACTATCATTTTATAGATTTATAATAGATAGATAGATATAGATTAAAGAATAATAAAATAAGAAAGAAAATAAGGCAAAGTCATAGTAACTTGATAGTATAAAGTCACTCAATCCCTACCAATAGTATGACACCAAATTAGGACCAAAATAACTTTCATCTCTATATTAAATTTTTTATTGTACTAATCATTGCAAGCCTAATATCTATTTTATTTTAATCAACAATTACGCTTTATTAGAAAAATAAATTTTATTTTCAAATGTTAAAATTTTATTTTAATTTCTAAATCTTACGGATCCTTTTTATATGGTTATTTAATACAATTGAATTTATATGATCTTTGCTCATACATAATTAAATCACTCATTTCAACTTTACACGTGTCTAAATATATTTTAAACAATATCAAATAAATTTATTCGTATGGAGCCTATGTATCTTAGTAGTTTATCATCGAAATCAGCTTGCCTAATCATTGTCACCATCACAAAAGATCCAAAGGAATAGGTGTAGTGATAGAAGTAGGATCAAAAATAAATCATGACTAATGGTTCCTTTGAGATACCTAAGTATCCTCTTGATTGCAACCTAATGAGCTTTAATAGACTAAACATACATTGGCACACCTTCTTAATCGATACGAGATCTCCGATCCGTTAAAGTGACATATTGCAAGGCTTCAACTACTGATATGTACATAAAGGGACCAGAAAATAAGAGGAAATGTGTCTTGTTGAGTCTGCAAATGGATTGCATAGAAGTAAAAATAGTGTTGTGATTACACTTTGTCATTACATATATTTCGTTGAAGAATCAAAGAAAAACAATAAGAAGAGAAAAATGAAGTATAAAGGCAAAAAGAAAATGCAAAAATTACTAAGTATGAAGAAATAAGGACTTAGTGATCATTGGTTGAAAAAGGGAGCAAAAAGAGAAAAGTTACTAGAATAATCGCACTGGCCATCGCGCGATGTCGCGTGCACGATAGAGTTATACAAAAACATCACATGTTGACATTTTTTTTTGCTTTTTCTAACGCTGCTCGAATCGATTTAACTCCTTTAAAATGAGATTTTGATTTTTTCAAGTATTTTGATTTGGAGACAAAAGTAACGACAGTAGCACCCGGGAGCAATTTTTGGAACATTGAAGCCATTCGAGGCTAATCTTCAAAGGATTTTCTTGCAAACTTCATCAACTATCTTGGTAATTTATTGTTTTAATATGAGTAGTTAATTTAGCCTATATTATATTTTATGATATGAACTTATATTGAACTTGTTGAGACATATGTTTAATTTGATATTATATGAATATATTATATGAATAATTGAAATTATATTTCTATGTAATTGTCTCTCTTGTGCTTAATGTTTTATTTGAGATACTTTGTTAGTCCGATCTGGACGAATAGAGAATATCAATTCTAGGCACATGCGTCAGTGGCAATTATTGTGCTTATGCTGGTTAATAGAATAGGAGACCTCTAGTGGAGGCATTTAAATTAACGTATTGTTACATTGCCTAATTTCACTTATGTTGGTTGAATAGATATGTATGAGACATCTACTTAATGGTCTTGTTAATTCGTTGGAGTATAATAACTTTACCATTCATTTAATGCATTAAACATCAACAAAGAACAATACAAGAGATTCTAGTAAAGCCTAGTCATTTTCTCATTGTTGAAATTATAATCAATTTAATTTTATTTTCTCAATACCGCTTAAAATCTCTAATTATTATTTTCATTCGCATAATTTGAACCTTGTTAAATTTCAATTGTGGAAACGATATCTTTTATATTACTCTAACACTATTGATACACTTACCGAGAAGTTGTTATGTTGCATCTAAGCATATTTGTATGTGAAAGCATGTCATTAATGTATTTGGACTAAGAGAAAAGACTTATACCGTTAGAGTTTTTATGAACTTCTATACCAACAAAGTAGTCCAAATCACCTAAATGCTTAAGAGAGAAACCAATTTTAAGTTTAGTGGTGAATTTTGAATGAGAGACGCAGAGCTACCTGTGATGATATCATCAACATAGTCTAGTAGGTAGACAACTTGCTTGTTTTGAGACAAGAAAATGACGAGGTGTTAAAATTGCTAACCCTTAAGCTTAGATGAAGAAAAGAACTCAAGTTTACAAACCATCGTCCCAAATATTGTTTGAGGCCATAAAAGGATTTGTTGAGTTCAGGTACTAGAGATACATGACCAACTACAAACCCTTATGTTGTGTGTACTTCTTCATCAAGGGAGTCATTTAAGAATCCATTATTTACATCGAGATCTTGGATGGTCCATTTGTTTGAAATGGTAATAGTGAGAATCAACATGATGATTACAGTTTCACCACATGATAAAAGTTTCATTAAAGTCATAACCTTGACTTGATTAAATGATTTGGCTAATAATTTGGCTTTGAATTCTTGGCTCAACCATCTAGGTTTTTTTTACCCTAAAACCCATTGCCTATCAATGGTTTTCCTATTTGTTTGAAGAGTAACCAAAATCTAAATATTACTATATTTATTTGTAGGTGATGATTCCTTGGCAAGTGTACCGATAATGCCAAAGTAATAAAAATATCGAATCCACATGGACTTCTATTTAATAAGACAAAATTGTGCAATGTTTAGAAAATAGTAAAGGGATTTTCGAGTTTTTAATGCTAAAAATAATAAAATTTGTTCTTAAAATGATACAAAATCGGTTAGTTTTGTTATAGAATCCTAGTTATCTACTGTTGATGTTTGATGTATTTCATAATTAATATTGTTTCTATAATTCCACAATGGACTAACAAGAGCTATATGCCCAATCCATTGGTGAATAACTCACAAATCTATACTCGAGCTTCATATTCCTAGTCCACCAACGTAAGCAAGACTGCAATGCAATAGAATGTTAATCCTAAGCCACTACTCGAGGTCTCCTATTCATATTTAATTGAAGAACAACAATTTCCATAGGTCCAACACATAGGCTAATGATTAGTATTCTATGCGTCCAAAATTATATTAAAAGAGTATTTCACATAAAAATCATTAGTAAGGTGAAATTGAATAAAATAATAACTTTAATAAATATGCAATATAAAATCAAACATGTGTTCCAACAATATTGTCATCAAAACAAAATCCAACCTATGATAAAATCAAGAACTTATAATTCAAATTACAATACCAATAAATTATATGAGGTTTGATAAAAGATCCCTTGAAGAATTGGCCTCCAATGACTTCAAATGCGCTCAAATATACCTTTAGTATTGTAGAATATGTATTGATTATCCAAGCCTATCACGCAAGCAATGGCGCACGATGGTGACATGATTTTTCCAGGACTAATATGCGGTTGGTCCCTTTTCACCAAAATTTTCCCAAGTCTTCATTCCTTCATATTTTGTCTGCTTTGCTCGTTTTGGCTATTCTTCGTCAAATTAAATGATTTTTGACTCGCTTTTCTCCATTTCTTGTACAAAATATATGGAATGACAGAGTGTCACCACAAGCTCAAACTTAATTTGTTGCTTGTCCTCAAATAACTTGCTTATAACTAAACTTCCAAACAAACACAAAATACAAAAATATTTGATCATCACCATAATTATTTTTACTTGATCACCATTATAGCTTCTAACCTAACTGACAAAATTAGGAAATCCCTCAACTTTTTTTTGGTTACAAATCCCTCAACTTTTTAGTAAGTACTCTACTTGTCTCTCATCTCATTATAGTTCACTTAATTGATGTGGTAATCTCTCAATCAATATGCATAATTGCTTTTACTAAGTTTGATCATGTTCTAACAAAATTTATCATAGTAATCAAAACATACACACTTTGAGGAATTTTTCTGATATAATGTGGCTTAGGTTCAAGTAGGATATTTTTGAAATTAGGTTCAAACCTTTGGATTTAGGTTCCTAGTTCTTCTATCACTATCATAACTAGTAAGAAACCCGTGCTATCACGGGTCCGCCGTGATTCACACTACATGTCTACCAAATTATCTTTTGTAAAGTTTGAATTCATTCTTCAATCGATTAACATTCTTATAGTTATAAATATAAGTTAATAATATACACAAATTTTAAGCATTGATTTGTACTTATAATAAATCGTATATCTCGATTCTCTAACTTCAATTATATAAAACAATAGCAACATAAATTTTTAAAAGATGGACATTAAAATGAATCATCTATAAATGTTTTCTCATAGATACGCCCACATCTACCCGTGAATCCATATTAGTTAACAAACCAGTTAAATTCAAATGAGTTAATTCAAAAAAATTACATCCTACAATGTATGACAACTTCTCGTTACATTTCAATTTTAAAACTTATTAGATCATATTTATAAATTTTACATAGTTTATTAAAACCCCTGGGCCCAACCTAATAGTCCAAGTTGAATATATAGCACTACTAGTATTTGTATTCCTCTTATGTGGGACTAAAATGAATCTTTTCAAATTCACTTCCATACTAGTTCTTACTTGTGCTCATTTATTACCCATTTAATGTCAATAAAACATTCCAACTTTCACCCAAGTTATCATCATTCCAAATTTTTTCCAACAATTTTAATATCTCATCCATTCACTTTAAACTCGCATATCTCCTGATCTTGAATTTATATAGCACTGGGAACACACTTGTTAGCTAGGATTTTGTGAATAACGAGGAAACCAGATATGAAATGAGGGAAATGAAAACAACGAATATGGGCAATTTAGGGACCCAAATATAGTTTTGTGTTGTTTGTTTCAACTTCGTGGTCTTTTTAAGGAAAAACCACTTAAAATTATCAAAAGTACTAGTTAAAATAAAATAATATATCTATTATCTATAACAAATCAATGACATGTTTTGCCTAAATTATCCTTTTCCGATCAAAATTATTATACTACTAAAAGGAATTATAAACAAATAACAAATGTCTTAATTAAAACCTTCCTCCATATCGATTGTCCTACTAGTGTCATTTGTTTATCTGTCTAATTGATCAATTCACACGCCTCTTTTCTTCTGTAAAATTTCAAATTTCTCTTGCATTTTTTTTTCCTACAATTTTACTTTTATTTTAATTTTTCTCTATTTATTTATTATTAATAAAATATTAATATTTTTTTAAAATTTTAATTGAATTAAAAATTTATTTATCTAATGATCACTATCAATACAATATATATTTTAGTTTACTCTATTATTATCTAAATTTGATTGACAAAATCTTAATTTTTAAATATATTTTCTCTATCTCATGATTTTTGTTTTTTTCTTCGCTTTGTATGATTATTTACTACAATTAAATTTATATAATTATTATTTATTTTATAATTAAATAAATTATTTTAAATTTTGTATTTACATTTAAATATATTATGTTAAATAATTTTTTATCTCACGAATCATTATCAACACAATATCTATTTTATTTTAATAAATAATTATTTTTGTTAAAGACAATTTTATTTTGAAATGTTAAAATTTCATATTTTTTGTATTTTATAGACTATTTATTTAATTATTTAATAATTAAATATATATGATAATTATTTATTCATAATTAAAAATTTCATTTCAAAGACATATAGTTAAATACGTTTTATAAAATATCAAATAAATTTATGAGTATGAAAACACGAATATTTTAGTAATTGATTAAGAAGTAAAAAAACAAAAACTTAAATTACGTGGAGCATCTCAATTTTTTGGATACAACAGACAAATAAAATAAAAATTAAAGAAAATAAAAAATGCAAATAAAAAACATATCAACAGATTGAAAAAGAAAAAGAAAACTATACTCCAAAAAACTCAAACGCACGCAACGCAACATCAAATTATACGACATCGTTTTATCACATAGAGAGAGAGAGAGAGAGAGAGAGAGAGAGAGAGAGAGTCAATTCACAGCTTCATCCACCATACGCCGTGGTTCCTGAGTTCACCCCTCCCAACTCGGTTGCGAATCTGCGTTTTTTGATCAGATATCATCCTCCACTAGGTACTATACGAAACCTCATCATGATTAAACCTTGTTTCTTCTTCTTTTTAAATCCAAAGGTGTTTCAGATGCTAAAAAATTGAAATCTGTATTTAAGACTGGAAGGGTTGTTGGTGTGAAGAATCCTAGTGCTGGAATCGAACAAAGATTTCATAATTTATTAAGCTCTTTTGAGAATTCAACTGAAAACGTAAATGATTTCAAAATGGACACCCAAACTCCCGGAAGTGACAAAACCTCTATCACTGTGAATGGTGAATTAAACTGTGTATTAAATGAAAACAATTTGGCCGTAGAAGAGGTTGATGCAGGAATGGGTTCATTTGGAAATGAAGAAAATTTGCTCCTGTTGTTGATGGACATTTCACAGTCTCAAAACAAAAGGTATCTATCTATCATGAAAGCTCTGGATATTCTGTTCTTCAGTTCTTTCCTTTTACTTTTAATATTTTAAACATATAAAATGTGTAGAACAGAGAAAACTTGTGGACACTTTATATATCTGATTTTGTCTTATGAATACTGCATGTGCAAACTTGAAACTGATAGATATCAAATTCAGGAGAAAGAACTCGTTGGTGAAGTAACTATAAGGACTTCAGAAGTGGAACATCTTGAACGAGAATTGGAACTGATGAATGCAGCAGCTGAAATGGCATTTGATGACCAACACTCTATTGACTACTACCTTGACCAGTTGACTGAACAAGTACATGCAAAAAGAGATTACCTTTCGACTTTGGAATCAAAATGGTAGGTCAAAGTGTTTGTATGTCTTTTACCACAAATTACAATGTACAATATAGATGTTTATTATAGCTTTATGGATCAGCAATGACACACCTTAGAATTATTCAGTGTTCAAGTTTTCCCTTTCCAATAAGGAATAAATTTGCATATACATGCCTGCTCAAGCATAAATGCATACACATTTGTAAGACAAAACTGATATATTTTGAGCACATGATTATTATCTTTCTTTTCCTATAAGAGAATGAACAGTAAAAATATTGTTATCTTTGCTGGATTTCAATGTGTCGCAGGGATGCTGTAAGAAAACCCATGGAAGAGAGAAAGAGAACTCTTGAGGAATCTCTATATTCAAATAGTCCAGATGCACAGGTAATGCTCCAAAAGTTGAGAGAAGTGCAACAGGAAGAAGAGTTCATTTCATCTGAAATTAGAAAGAGGTGCATTTCCAAATTCCATGTTTAATTCATTTCACTTTTTTTTTTTTGCCGAATGTACATTATAAGCCTCTTCTTACAAGCCCTTGCTAGAGACTTTCATTGAGTCGCATGTTTTACAGTTTTGTTTGGGAATTGGCGATTCATACCAGCTTTTCCTTTTAGCATCCTTCTTGATTTCCATCAATAATTGCTTAAATGAAGATTGCTGCCTTCTTTTTGTTCATGATTAATGGAAATGTAAACTTGTCAAAAACCCTGAGTTTATCACGCAGATGTAGAAACTTAGAGGCAGACAATGGTTTTGTGAGAGCATCTGCCCACTGATCCTGGAAGAACATGAACCACAATCAGAATTTTGTTAAGAACCTTTTCCTTACAAAGAAAATATCCATTTCCATATGCTTGGTGCAATTGTGCAGAATTGATTATGAGCAAGGGTGACAGTACTGAGATTGTCACATAAAATCTTGGGTATTTGAAATTTGCAATTAAGCTCATTGAGGAGGGACTGAACCAGAGGATTTATGCAAAGAGTTGTGCCAAACTTCTATATTCTGCTTATGCACTAGATCTGGCCACTAGATTCTGTTTTCTTGACCTCCAAGAAATGATGTTAGGACCTAGGAAAACATAGGCACCAAATGTAGATCTCCGTCATCGTGGTCTCGATGCCCAATCAGCATCACAGTGCTTATAAGGGCAGAGGTTGATTGTGGAGCAGCTGAATAAGTAGCGCATGACGAGAGTTCCACTTAGGTATCTAAGGATTCTTTTACAGCTTTTCAATGTGTTCCTCAAGAAGATTGGATAGAAATTGATGACTTTATTGATCGAGTAAGAAATCTCGGCCTTGTTAGGGTAAAATTGACCAAGAGATTATGTTTTCTTGACCACCAAGAAATGATGTTAGACCTAGGAAAACCTGGCACCAAATGTAGACCTCCTATCATCGTATGATGCCCAATCAGCATAACAGAAGCCTATAAGGGGCAGAGGTTGATTGCTGGGAGCAACCTGAATAAGTAGCCCATGATGCATGTTAAGAATCATAGATGAACTTTTCATTATCTTGAATAATGTAAACTGCTTGTGTAAAAGTTGATTATAATGATAGCACACAGTTGCATTTATAGTAGCAACTGTGTGACCTGCTATAGCAGGTTGCCTACACTACAGGCTTGACACATGTTAGTTAATACAAGGGTAAAAATAGACATTTACATAATATCCGCAGGACCGAGCAAGACTTCTATACTCGCTCGTGGATCTAGCAACCACAGTCGCTTTTGGACCACCAGACACTAGGTTTCCTCCAAAGAAAATAGTTGCACTAGAGGTACTTCTCCGCATTTGATGCAGCCAATCTGCATCACGTAAGACTGCAGGTATGAGGTTTGAGGAGTATGAGGAGAAAGATGAAGGCCATGCTAGTGTGCCTTTAAGGTACCTAAGGATTCTTTAACAAAGAACCCAATGAGTCTCCAAGGGATGAGACATGAACGGCACACTTTGTTCACAACATAGGCAATATCGTGCCTAGTTATACATATTGCAAAGCTCCAACCATCGATCTATACATATATGGATCGCAAGAGTGGGGAGCCAAGTTTGGTCGGCTTGTATGAGGGTTGCATAGGTGTAAAGGACTCTGACTCACCATACGAGTCCTCCCAAGATCTCTAATGTATTTTGTCCGAGTAAGAAGGTGGACCCTTCAAGCAGACTTAACTTCAATCCTAAGAAAATAGTTCAAACCCTAGATGTTTAAGAGAGAAATCAACATGAGCTTGGTGATAATGGATCAAGTAGTTTAGTATTGTTGCTAGTGATGATAATATCATCAACATACACTAGGAGGTAAATAGTGGCCATGAAAGGTGAAGATGAACAAGGATGGATCACACTTGCTAGGTTTAAACAGAGTTCGAGAAGAGCCTCAAGTCTTTCAAACCATTGCCCTGGTGCCTGCTTTCAAGCCATGAGGGCTTTATGCACTTGCACACAAGAAAGGAGTCCGAGTTGACAAAACAGTGGTTGTTCCATGTACACCTCTTCATGGAGTAACCCATTAAGGAATGCATTATTGACATCCACCGTTGGATGGACCACTGTGAGTAAGAGCAATGGTGAGAATCACCGATGGTAATAGGTTTTACTACTGTGGAAAAGGTTTCATTGAAATCAAACCCCGGTTTCGATGAAAACCTTTGCCACTAAACGCCTTAGACTACCGACCGAGCCATCGTGATTCTCTTTAACACGAAACACCCACTGCAGCCCAATGGAACTCCTGTTGCGTGAAGTGGCACAAGTGACCAAGTGTTATTGTTGTTCAAGGCATCAAATTCACCGCATAGCTTCCTTCCACTTGGAATATGCTTGCTTGATGATTTTGGTTCAAGATGAGTAAGCAACAAAGAAGGATGCAACCTTGGCGACAAACCCGTGTTGGCCCTAGTAGTCATGGTGTGATGATTGACGGTTTGAACCGATGTGCACAAGCATTGGTGGATATTTGCAGCAGAGGAAGAAGATTGTTTGTGGCCCACATATGAAGGAGAAGCCTCATCGAGGAACTAGCGAGTCACCGCGTAGTGGAGAGAAACTAGGACTCTTGAAGTAGTCGGGGACATAGGAGTCTGAGAGAGGAAAAGGAAATGTTGTGAGAGGAATAGGTTTGGGGACAAGAAGATTATCAACCAAAGTGGATAGAGAGGAAGCTGAATTTTGCTTAGCAGAGTTAATTGTGGAAGGAGTTGAGGAAGAAAACAACTTAATATATGGGAACCTTGACTCATTAAAAAGTACATCCTTAGAAATGTACAACCTGCCATTTGGTGAAAGGCACTTATAACCCTTGTGTGAGATGGAGTAGCCTAAAAATAGGCACTCTTGTGACTCAAGTCAAGTTTGTGAGGGTGATAAGGCCTGAGAAGAGGGAAACAAGCACAGCCAAAGACTTTCTAAATTTATAGTCGCATAGTGTGAAACAAAGAAAGTATAGGGAATCAAACTTTATGGCTGAGGAGGGAGCCTATTTATGAGGAAAACAGCAGAAGGCATAATCCCAAAAGGAAAGAGGGAGAGGCCCAACTCAACAGCGTGAGGCCTAGGTCAACAATATGTTCAGGCTTTCCACCACCCATTTTGATGGTGAGTGTGGACAGATAAGTCTGTGAACTATGCCCAGGTCAGCTAGAAACTTGCTGAAAGGGCAAAATTCACCACCCCCATCTGACTGAACAACCTTAATAGGGGGCATCTAAGTTGCAACTCAACTAGAGATTTGAATTGCTTGAAGACACTGAGAGCTTCAGCCTTGGATTTAAGAAGATAAATCCAGGTGAACTTGGAGAAAGCATCTACAAATGAGATGTAATAAGAGAACCCTTGTGCAGAGGGTTGAGGAGAAGGCCCCCACAGATCACAATATATTAATTCTAAAGGGTGATGATAAGTGGTGGGTGAAGTAGGTGAGTGCAGTCTGTGTGCTTTGCCCATACAACATGCTGAACAAAAATATTCATGAGTTTTATTACTGAATTGAAGGTTACAACTTTGCAGCACCATCCTCAATGTGTTAACATTGGGATGGCCTAATCTCAAATGCCAAACATTGGACATGGCAGGAGATATGGAAACAGAATTGATAGAAGCTACAGATTTATTGAATGAAGAAACTGCTGAAGGAGACTTGGAAATCTGAATAGAGGGAAACTCATAGAGGCCATCAGATCCAACTTTGCCAGCCAGCAACACTGCATTAGACCCCTGACATTTCACAAAGCAAGAATCAGCAGTGAAAAGGAAGTACACTCTATTATCACGACAAAACTGGCTGACACTAATGAGATTTTTGGTGATAGAAGGCACATGTAAGAGGTTATTGAGAAACAGAGGTGTGTGAGTGTGATTTTGTGCTGAAAACTGACTGGAACCAGCAGAATGAATAGCTAAACCTTGACCATTTCCAATGTAAATCTGCTCATGACCTTCAAGGGGAGTTGCCTGCTGTAGGTTGCTAGCATCACCAGTAACATGATAGGAGGCTCCAGAGTCAGGATACCAAGGCATGGCTGAAGGAGCAGCAGGAGCAGCACTAGCTATGTAGGTGCCAGGAGCAGCATTAGCAATGAATGTGCTAGGGGATGGATAAGCCACAACAGGTCTGGCCTGAGCACCTTGAGGCCTTGTCCACACATTAGCAGGGAATTGAGCATAAGGAACTTGAGGAAATTGCCAAGGAACTGCAGGATAGGCATTGCCATTGTAGGAAGGAGGTTGAAACTGTTGGTTGAACCTGTGCCAGCAGTTAAAAGCTGAATGACCAACTTTAGAGCAAACTTGACATTGCACAGAGGAGTTTCTACCACCTCTACCTTTGCCACGGCCTCCTCTATTTGCCCTGCCACCTCTGAAGCTTGAATACTCAGGTTCAGCACTAGGTTGAGTGGTCTGTGAGTTGCTGGACTCATTACTACCAGACTGAGGAGTATCAGGGGAAGGAGACTGAGGTGAGGCATGTGTGAGGTTGAGTGAGCCAAGATCAGGAACCACAGTCTTTTTGAACTTGTTCAGCCTCAACTCATGAGCAAGAAGAAGAATCTCAACCTCGTCCAGATCCATGTTTCCAAATTTACTCTCAATAACGGACACAACAGAAGCGAATTCACTTGGAAGTCCTTCAAGAACTACATCAATATGATGAGAGAGAGAGAGGAATAGGATCTCCAATGGATGCCAAAGCATCCACGATCATACGAATCTTCAACAAATAATCAGATACAGAAAGAGAATCAAGCTTGAGAGCACGCATTTCCACACGCAACTGGCGTGCACGCGCTCTCGTCTGTTTCTGAAAATATCCAAACAAACGATCCCAAAGCCTGTGCGTGAGCACAACCAAGAACACGCGAGAGAATCTCACTCGATAGAGTGGATTGAAGCCACGACAGAAGGAGTTGATCCTTCTGAAGCCAGATCGAGTAGGAAGGATTGGTCGCACTTGACGGCGAGCGCCGCCGCCGATTTAACTGTGGAGGAACGCAAGGACAGACAACGAGATCGGTGAGTCCATGCGCTTGATGTAAGGCTCAACTTGTTGACGCCATAGATGGAAGTTCTTTTCATCCAGCTTGTGCGCCATCTTGAGCGAAAACTGAGGCGACGCGATTCATCCGCGCCGCCATGAAAGGCGTAGTTCTGATGAGAGATTCCGGAAGGCGGCAAATCTGGAGGAGAAGACGCCATGGATCAAGCGCTAAACTGATACCATGTTAAGAATCATAGATGAACTTTTCATTATCTTGAATAACAAAATTTGTTTGTGTAAAAGTTGATTACAAATGATAGCTCACAGTTGCATTTATAGTAGCAACTGTGTGACCTGCTATAACAGGTTGCCCACACTACAAACTTGACACATGTCAGTCAATACAAGGGTAAAAATAGACATTTACATAATATCTAAACTACTCTCTAATAATGCAGAGTTCCACTTAGGTATCTAAGGATTCTTTTTACAGCTTTCCAATGTTCCTCAAGAGGATTGGATAGAGACTGAAAAACTTTATTGACTGAGTAAGAAATCTCTGGTCTTGTTAGGGTAGCATGAAAGGCTCCAACTATGGATCTGAAATGAGTGGGACCAGGGACAGCAGTAAAAGCATACTTAGAGAGTTTACTGCTAGATATCATGGGTGTTGGCATTCCATTTGCAGATACCATATTGCCTTTGGCTAGAAGATCATGGATATATTTGGTTTGAAACAAGAGTAAAGAGCCATTTGGGAGATGAGTAACTTCAATGCCCAAGAAATAATCCAGTTTTCCAAGTTGTTTGAGAGCAAACTTAGTATTCAACTCAACTCTGTGATGAGATTGTCTATAAATGAAGAGGATTTTCCAGTGATGATAATATCATCAACATAGACTAGGACTATAATAGATAAGGTTTTGGAGTGAAGCATAAACAAACTGGGATCACACTTGCTGGCGTGAAACCCAAGTTGTAGAATAATAAAATATTTAAGCTTTATATTCTATATTCTATAAGATTTAGTAAAATATTTGTGTACAGCTGTCCCTACGGCTGTCAAGTTTGTTATGGGTCTCTATATATGGAACCTTATTTTATTTGTTATGAATCATATACAAAATATTTCATCAGATTCTATTCTAACTTCTTTTTGGCTTTGATACCATGTTAGAATTGGTATTATAGAGAGAGAAAGAAGTTACCATAGAATCTGATGAAATATTTTGTATATTGATTTCATAACAAATGAGGAATACAAGGTTCCATTATATTTCATCAGATGGAAGACTGCGCCAATGCAGTGTATTTCATTTTATGTCAATTTAGATATATTAGTTAGTCCAAACACTAACTTTACCAAACACTTCAAATTCAGGTTGTTAGTTTATCCTCTTCCAGCCATTTGCTAGCTTGTCTTTCATCTTCTACTTTTTACCAAACCGAGCCACTTTAGGGATTAGGATTTCAACTTATTTTATCTTGTGTTTAATAATTTCAGTATATTGATGTCCTCAAGTAATCAGATTTACCATGATGGTGCATATGCCCGTATTGACTTACATATCCTCTCTCTCACTAGGGAGGAGGAACATTCAAACCTTCTTGCAGATCTGGAAAAGCAGCAGAAAGTAGCATCTAGGAAATCCTATACTCACCGTATTGAGGAGATTACTAAAATAGCCGCAAACAAGATGTTGATATTGAGAGAATTTTAAAAGAAACTAGGGACGTTCAATTGGAAAGTAATTCTATCCAGGAAAGTTTGCATCGAACATATGCTGTTGCCGATGAAATTGTGTTTAGGTATGAAAGTTTTTCGTGTATTTGTAACATTAATGATGAAACAATGTAGCACCTTGTGTTAGTAGAGATCTTGCTTCTTCTTTTTTTCCATGGTTGATTTTATTTTTTCACTAAAAGTAAGCATTGTATAATTTGTTTTCACATTGTTACCTCTGCAGAGAAGCAAAGAAAGATCCAACAGGGCAGCAGGTTTATAAACTCCTTGTAAACATCCATAAAGGTTTCGAACAAATATCTGAGAAAATTCTGGCATCGGATAGAATTAGAAGAGAAGTATCTGACTATGAAATGAAATTGGCAGCCACACCTTCCGCATCAAGAAGCTTAGATGTGACCAAGTTACAATCTGATCTTGATGGCATTATTATTAGGACAACGAATACCAAATAGCAGGTACAGTTGAGTGAAGCTGTTTGAAGAACTAATTTGAACTTGGCATGCACAGCTTCAGATGCTTAGATGTGAGCAACTTAAAAGCTGGTCTTTATGCCATTGTGAGGGAAAACGAATATCTTGATTCACGGTTACAGGTCAAGTAAAAGTCAGTCTTCAACGATTCATTGGAAACAGATAAAACAGTTAATTACCAACTCTGCTTGTTTTTGTCATGAAAGTTATAGAAATAGAAATTAGAAACACATTAAGAAATTTCATTTTTTCCTATTGGTTTGAATGGTTGAGTTTCATGTTTTTTACTTGGATTTTGTCCATTATTGTTTTTCACTAGGCCTAAATATATCCAAGAGGTTTGCAATTAAGTGTTGTAATGTCAGTTTACAGAACACTGAAGTTGCAAAACTCTAATATGAAGAATCAGCTTTTAAAGCAACTTTTGACATAAACTGTTTTTTCAAATGAAATTCTGAATATTCACTAAATTTTATGGTTTATGGGTTGAAACTAAGAATGCATTAACTTCAAGCACTTCAAATTCAGCAACTCACTTTCATCACTTAAAGCCCATGCCAAGGCGTCATTATTCAATTTCTTTCATGATACAAGAATGCATTAACTTGATTTCAAACTTATATAATAAGCATAGATAATGCATTTTTCCTCCCATATTAATTTTCTAAACATTTTAGTCCTCTTATAAAACTATTAGGTCCTAATATCGATTTCATGTTTTTGAGGTCCCCATAACAAAATAGTCTAATTTGCATTTGATATTGAAATTATGAGGTGACATTTTTAATTGTTGTCACGTCATTAAAAATAGACCAAAATATATATATATTAGAGTTAAAATTTATAATATATTTTTTCTAAATAAATATTTATAAACAAAAATAACTAAAATACTTAAAAACATTTAATTATTATAAAAAAAACTTTAAAAAATAATAATAATAAATTTTTAAATATTTATAATGACGTGACATCAATTAAAAAAATGTCACTTCATAATTTCAATGCCATCTATGCAAATTAGACTATTTTATCATGGGGACCACTAAAAAACATGAAATATGATATGGGGACCTAATAGTTGATTTTTTTATTGAGAGACTAAATGTTAAAAAAATTAATATAGGGGGACCAAAAGTGCATTTGAGCCTATATGTGATTTTACCAAAACCATGTGAATATCCGGTATAAACATATTCATTTTTACTGGTTATTTCAAATTGTCAATATAAACACATAATGTTTATTCCAAAATTTTAGATTTTTTTTGTTGTAAAAATGTAACCAAAATGTGAAACATTTAGTTTTTCTAAATTGTCGGTATAAAACCATAAATTACGTACCAAAAAATTCAAAAAACCCGATAAAAATACATGTTTTTCCCCCTAAAACTATGTTTGGATACTGTAAAACTAACGAAGTAGAAAAGAATGAAATAGAACAAAGTGGAGCAAAATAAAATGTCATTCCATCGCTTAGGTATTTCATGATGAAATAGACCAATTTTCTCATTTCACTTAAAATGGAGGGTATAAAAAGAACAAAAATGATTAAATGAGATGAAATGTATTTCATTATATTCGGCTCCATTTCATATATTTTTTTTGAGATATCCAAACAATGAAACATAACTATATGCCATCCAGCTTCATCCCATTTTGCCTCATTTCATCGATTTAAATATAGCCTAAATGTCTAATTGTAGCAACTCGATTTTCAAAAATCATTTAAATCTCGAAAATAGTGAAATCGCCACCTAATTTTATTTGTTCCAAAAGGAACGGGAAAATATAGATAAAACCCCACCAATGCGGATAAGGCGGTCTACGTGACCAAAAAATATGGAATCGGGAGTCGGTTATGTAAGGGGAAGGTATTAGCACTCCTTACATCCATCGTACTCGATGGGAACCATTTAGTTCTAAGTGTGTGTATATTCGCTAATCTCTAAGTTATAAAAGAAAAATAAAGAACGAAAATTTATTATTATTTTGAGTTTGGCACGGCTTTTGAACCGTGTGCCTACATATTCCCTTGTGCAATGGGAAAGTCAAAACTCTGTAGTTCCTCTTAAAAAGGTTTTAATTGGTTGTATTGATTTTATAAGAAAAATCGTGCATTAGACATTTCAAATGTTTGAACTTGGACTTGTTTAGTTTTTGAGTTTAAGTCCTCGCTCGTGTTTGAAATGGCTATTGCACACCTTTGTAAGAAAAGAGTTTGATGATCGATATGAGCGATAAGAGTTTGAATGAATTATTTTGTTTTTATGTGGGAGACGAGTATCGACCATAAGCGCTCAATCCGCTAACGCCCAATTACTCGGATGAGTGGACGTAAACATCCGAATCATCTTTTTCTACCCAAAATTTATTAAGAAAGGTGAGGTGAAACAAGGTTCACGTTAATTAGATTCTATTAAGAAACCAAACACAAATGAGGGTCGATACGGACCGACTACCATATGTTTGGGAGGAGGGAGAAATAGAGTATTTATTTGTAAAATATTTTGAAAAGAGACTGACGTTGGATCGAGATTTAGAACTTAAATTACGAAAGTATTTTTGGAACGCTGGTGGAGAAATTGGCTTATGAGCCAATCAAAAGAAAAATCGAGTTATTTTTATATTAATCGCTCGTGACGTGTATAATGGTGAATAAGCAAATGACAATCAAGCATATGAAAGTAAATATAAATTGAGGAACAATTGACTTATCCCAATAAATTTTGTTAGAAAATGAAATAAAATATAGTTGATAAAAATGAGTTGAAATTATCATGTTTTAGTGAATAAAATTAAAGATCAATTAAATATTGATTGGAAATCTTTTGTTTTGTTTTTATAAACTGGAAATAAATAAATGACATGAATGAATAAAATTATATAAGATAATAAAAAGAAAATAACTAAATAAATAAAAACAAAATGGGTTAAGAGAAAATCCGTTGATCATTGGGCCGGACCGGTTCAACCCGGGTCCGTGCCCTCCCTAAGGAACCGCTCGGGTGATTGGTGTGGAACCCTAATCCCCAAATCACCATTCTCTTCCTTACGAAAACAGAACCGAGAGAAGGAAAGATGGCCGATTCAAGCAAGAATACTCGAAACCACATCCAAACTTTCATTGATTTCGTGATCAAACGACAACCTCCCATCAAGAATTCGCTATCTCCAAACTTCCGCCAAAACTTTCAAAAAGAACCTCCTCCATCGGACCACACGAGGATTTCCCAAATCGAAAACACTGGTTTCAAGATCACCGATAAAAGTGAATCACATCAAAGTTCGGATCTCCTCATGACCTCAACGAAAGCTATATGCTCGTGGTCGCTTTTTTGGATCATCTCCGAGAAACTCTATCAGAAGGTTTGTATGTCTAATGATTTTCGCCTAAACACTAGCCTTCCAATCGTGACCATTTTTGTTCTTTGTTTTTGCAAGGAAAATGGGATAGGCATGGTATGAACGAAGCCGTCGATACTCCTCATGGAGTGCTAATTTGATATTAGTCTCTTTGAGCTTTTCACTCAGATACATGTGTTTTCGAATACGTAACAATCAAACCGCGCTTATATGTGTCGTAACAATAAAGAAAACTCAAACATTCATTCCTCGCTTAAGTCGTATTCTAATGTAAATTACACTTATCCATGATGTGATGATGGTAGCAAAACCGATGTAATACCTCACCGATGAAGTATTAACCAAAATTGGTTTCTCTTGAGCTTGTCACCCAGATACAGATTTCAATACAAAACATTCAAACCGCGTAAATGTATCGTGACGTGAAAGAAAATCGAAAACATTCATTTCATATCTAATTTGTATTCGATATAAGTTGTATCTACTCATGACATATGAATGCAAGCAAAATCAAGCACGCAATAGGTATGAAACTCAAAGGCGTAATGCAGAAAGAATGTGGCTATGTTACTCAAGGAGTGTGGTCTGCTAGTTCGGTTCGTAAGTTCTTTCCTTCTTTCTCGAATCACTGGTTGAGAGCTTTTGAGTGAAAAGTGTTTGGAGAGGGATTTTAGCAGAGTTTCTTTAGGCTAAGAGTGGCTGCCCAATGAGAGGGAACAGGGTGGTTTATATAGAGTGTAGGTCTGGGTGAGAGAGGTTTGGAATGAGGTTAGAAAGGTGGTGAGGAGCTAGGTTAGGATGGATGACTAGGCTTGAGTTTGTTAGGTGGAGAGACAAGACCTGCAAAGCAGTAGGGAAACATTCCCTTTAAATGACAATTCAAAAACTAACTTTTAAGGTATCTCTTTTTTTGTCTTTTTTCATGAAGTTTTACTGATGTAACAGTAAAGGTTGGGAATTCTGAATTTAATCTGTGGTAAAAACTGATAGGTGGACCCCCCTCTAGCTTGCACATGTAGGTGTAGAAATATAACACGTAATATTCTGCTTTATTAAAAGGAATTTATTGCTTTCATGCTTGAAGCTTCTAAGAAAAACAAGACTTATACTTAACATTTGAAATCTTGTGTGCCTGCTTGAATTATTTCGTGAGATTCGTAAAATCAAGATCCGTAAAGATGCATCAAGACTCTGACATTAACATAACCATCCCCTTCCAATGAATTCCTACCGTTGAAGATCTAGAGAATGCTCTGCGTGTGAGTGATGACCGCTAGCGAAAAACAAACTCTTACGCTGCCTCCTCAAATTTTAAGAGGTACGAATTAAGCCCTATTTTCCGACTTATTAAAATTGCAATGCATCTTTTCCACTATCGTTGGAATTGTTATAGATCATACATTCACCCAACACAACCGCTAATCCCCTTATACACATTTCTCGATGATTTGATACTAGCTCAAGAAGATAGGTGGGGCTGCATTTAGGAAGCAAAGGCATCGCATTGTGGTAATCGCTAGTCGTAACCAGAATTTTAAAATAACAACTTGAACACATGAATTTCCGATGTACTATTAGACTTTCCATCTTCGATTTCATTGAAGAGGCAAGGGCTAAATGTTTCACCATTCGATGCATTAGAGGTTGGAGCTCCTAAAGATTGCATGGGTGCCTCAATTTCAATTTGCAAAACCCTTTCCTTGCATGGGAGATTGTCCTTCAATATATGTGATGGAACACTAGCAGCCTACTACAAGTCTCAAGATCACCAACGTTTTTTCTAAAGTGATACCGTAACGGCATGCTTCCAAAAGACATATCAACATCCTCCTCATGGAATGAATGATTCACGGAATATGGTTGTGGAATTAGAGTAGACGCTAGCATTTCTTAGCCATCAGGTTTGCAACTATTCTCAATGAGAACCTTTTTCGTTGATGAAACTTCACTTGATAATTGAATTTGCTTCGTGACAATGTAATAATGCTTTTCTTTTCCGTTGATGAAACTTTTCCTTTTTCCTCGTATATGTGTTTGCGCTATTCCCAATGAGAACATTTTTCGCTTCTAAGCATTTCCAAGGCCCCGCTGCAATCGCCACAAAAAGAGTTATGGCGACATTTATCCTCCGGAGTTCTTGGTCATCGTGATCTAGCTCATCACCGCAATGTAGATGACTTTGTGTGGGACCTCGTCATCGTGGATCGTGTTCTCGCCATCAATGTATATATTGTTGTTTATCACCGGAGTCCAACCTGCATTTACAAGAGTAACATCTAGATAATCAACCTCCATGTGCGGACACATCCAAGTAACAAGGATGAGACCCTTGGCCTCGGAATCCATCGAAATTCGGTTCTATAACTTTGAAGCTTTGAATGGATTTCTCTCACATTCAAGTTCAACCTCCCAAGGAGATCAGAACAAGTCTTGTGACCATGGCGTAGGGCGTAAAACAAGAACCTTATAGCCAACATCATCAAGAATGTGCTTCAAATAGCATAGATTAAAGAGAAATGCCGCTGAGGGCAACTAAATACACCCGTTGACCTTTGAATGTGTCTCCTCGCACCTCTCCGAACTGCACTAATAAATTCAAAATCCTTTTTCAATGCAAAATTCCAAACTTGATGCACCGAGTCCGAACGGTTGTAGAAAACATAAGTGTTTGTCGTTGTTTAGGATCATGCAATTATTTTGTCAATATTCATTGGAAATCCTATGTCTAGATCAAACTAACTTTAATGGTTAACTACATTTGCTGACAATCTTGTCATTGGAAACCTGGTTGTGCAATTGATGTTGAGTAACTGAAAGTAACTATTACATTTTAACCAAACTGTGGTCGGAAACACTTTGCATAGGCAAAGTAATCTTTTAATGTCTTTCCAATATCTTTTTCTTTCTAATTTACAAAACAATCTTGTCTTTAGTACAACCTGCTATAATTATGATTCATAATAATAATAATAATTATAGAAATCAATATTCATTATATTAAATATAATTATTTATATTATTAATTATATATTATAAATAATTAAAAGATAAATATATATAATATTTATTATAATAAATGAATTATAATATAAATATAAAGGATTCTTAATATATCACGAGTTACAATCAACCAATACATTTCATCCATCATTCAACAACGAGCATCCTAAGAATAAAATCAAATACACTATCTCCCATCATAACGAGAATCCATAATAACAAATTATGAATATCATGAAATCCATCATATCAAATAACTTAATATGAAGAAAATCTATCCTACAAATCAACACAAAGATATAACCATATGTTGAACTTAAATCATTCACCATCAATTTGTAGCAATGCACATAAACATATGCAAAACTTCAATGATAACCATCATTTTTCGCTATTAACCAATAGCAGAACAACACATAACCATATGTTGAAAATTCAATCATTCTTCTCGCCAATCACCATCGAATAATGCAAAGAATGCACATAACCATATGCAAGTCTTCAATGATAACCATATCGCTATTAACCAATCAGCAACACATAACCATATGTTGAAACTTCAATCATTCTTTGCCAATCACCATTAGCAAATGAATGCAAAGAATGCACATAACCATATGCAAAACTTTGATGATAACCATCATCCTTCGCTATTAACCAATAGTAGCAACAACACATAACCATATGTTGAAAATTCAATCGCCTTCTACTAATCACCATCAATAGTCGAAAATAGCAATGCATATAACCATATGCAAATCATCAATGTCCAATGCTAAACCAATGAACAACACATAACCATATGTTGCAACTTCAATCATCTTTCAATCATACAAACCATACAAATCAATGCCACTATAACCAATGGCAACAGCAACACATAACCATATGTTGAAACTTCAATCATTCTTTGCCAATCACCATTAGCAATGAATGCAAAGAATGCACATAACCATATGCAAAACTTCCATGTTGACAATTTTTGATAATAACCATTATCGTAGAATGCCATGATAATGTAAACAACTTTACCGGGATAAGAACTAACAAGCTCTAAACTCGTGGTTGAAAACAAAAATGGATAATTCCAAATTGAACAAATATTCTTCCAAATCAATCTTGACAGTAGACCAATAACAAGGATGAAATATGATGAAGATAACCATCTTCGATCGGAAACTCTTTAAAACTGCATGTCGAGAGAGATATTTATGTTTGAATGAGGCGAGGAACTCACTGGGGAAATAAACACACCAGAGGCTCGCAGGGAGATTAACTAGGAACACCTCAGATAATCGGGTCCATATAGGATTTATTGCCACTTTAAGAATTATTGAGAGATTGTTATATGCAAGAATCAATGTATCTCGTTGAGAATAGCAACACTGGGATACCGCAATGGTAATCCTTGCCGGAGAAGGCTCATTGGGGAGAAATGAAGCTTAAATGGAGAAAACTTCTAGATATAACTCTATGGGAAGATCACTGGGAACTCCAAGTAGAAAATTCCGCTGACACAAGAGTTTACCTGGGATGATCAATCGGGAGGAAATTAGCTTGAGAGTCGACATCGCCGATTTATTTTGAAGAAGCGCTCGAGTTGCATCGGGGAGAAGAATGAATTGTCGTGAATTTCAAACTGATTTTGCTTGGCAATAAAAATACCGACTTCATTCGAAGTCCCAGTAGAGTTGGGTCTATGCATGAATGTAATATGAATGCATGGATTTAATGGTTGATGCATTGGTTATCAAACCGAATTTCCGACACCATTTAGCCGAGAGAGTATGATCGATCGCCTCTAGTTGTCGACTTCGCTACCGAAAGGGTCAGATGTTGATTTTTGTAGAAAAGAGAGCATCAACTCTTGACTTGCTTAGGTAAATAATGATTTGATGGGAAATGCCCCTATCTCGGTGCAAATATAACTCGACTAATAAAAATCCTCAACATTTCATAATCAAACTAACTTTAAGTAAGTTTTTTCAAAAGCTTTTGTTAAAAAAATTTTAAAAATATTACTTTTATTTTATTATCAAGAATATAAAGTGACATTAAGTAAACAAACCGAAACAAAATAATTGATGAAGAAATGTTCAATCGAACAATTTTATTTATTTGATGAGAAGAATAACTCATACAACGAGAGGTTCATACATGAAGACGTGAGTTCCTTTATGAGAACAAAAGAAAGATAAGTAATTGGCAACAAAAGATTTTTTTTACCTAATTTTATTGAATTACAACATCCGCTATATTCCCTATGACCTCTATTCTTCATCACTTTGCTTCAGACGGTGAGTAGATCTTTTTTCATCCAAGCTATGTATAAGTGGGCCTACACACGCAATCTTATGTCTTTGGATATTCTAACTTTTGCGTGAATTAATTTGTTGAAATTCAATTCACCGGAGACATACCTCTTTGCTTAAGCCGCTTTCGGTTTTCACCTACGGCTTAATTTTACTATCCCTAATTTTTGCCTCGAGCCAATATTTCCTTGGACTCACCGGGATGCTCATTTTTTTGCCTAAATTACCCTTTCGGGTCAATTTAGCGAGCTTTATTATCCATATCTTTTTATTAGACATAATACTTTTTGACTGCATCTGAGTTGACGGCGTGTGTCAGGTCTTCTCCGTCCATGTTTGTGAGAACGAGTGCTCCACCGGAGAAAACTTTTTTCACCACATACGGTCCTTCGTAATTTGGGGCCCACTTTCCACGAGGATCTTTTGAGTAGGAATAATCCTTTTCAATACTAACTCACCCGCCTTGAACCCTCTAGGATGTACTTTTTTGTCAAAAGCCCTCTTAATTCTTTTCTGGTATAGTTGTCCATGGCACAGTGCTGTCAACCTCTTCTCTTTGATCAAGTTGAGCTGGTCGTACCTGTTCCGAACCCATTCTGCTTCTTCTAACTCTGTTTCCATTAGAATTCTGAGGGAAGGAATTTCAACCTCTATAGGAAGTACCGCCCATACCATAAACAGGGAGTATGCTGCCCCCTGAAGTGCGAATAGATGTCCCTGTATCCATGCAGAGCAAATGGTAACATCTCGTACAATCCTTGTACGCCTTTACCATCTTCAAGAATTTTCTTGATATTTTGTTAGCCGCCGACGGCACCATTCATTTTGGCCTATAAGGGATGAATTATGATGTTCTATCTTGAAGTTATCACATAACTCTTTCATCATCTTATTGTTCGATTTGTCCGTTATCGCTATAATTTTGCTAGAGTACCATAGCGACAAATTATTTCATTCTTGATAAATCGGGTGACCACTTGTTTTGTCACATTGGCATATGAAGCGGCCTCCACCCACTTGGTGAAGTAGTCAATGGCAACTAGTATGAAACGATGTCCATTGAAGCTTTCTGCCTATCATTCCAATCATATCTATTCCCCACACGGAAAACGGCCATGGTGATGTCAAGACATTTAGAGGAAGGTGGCATGCACCTCGTCAAGATGGATCCGACACTTATGGCATCTCATGGCATGAACAAACAACGCTCCATAGTCATCCAATAGTACCGCCTAGAATTTTCTTCGCCATCGCATGGCCATTTGCATGCACACCAAAAGAGCCTTCATGAATTTTTGACAAGTTGATCCGCTCGTGTCTATCCATGCATCCGAGCAAGACCAAATCAAAATTCCTCTTATATAATACTCCACCACTTAAGAAGAAATTGAAGACAACTTCCTCAAAGTCTTTGCCGATGATAGACGCCCATCCGGTATTCATTTTTTTCCAGACACTCGTTTGATATCATAAAACCGTGGTTTGTCATCCTCATCAATCATCAAACAACAAGCCTGTTCTTCCATGCGCTCAATAGTTATGGTAGGTGCCTCATCGCCCACTTGACCTTAAACATTGAAGACAAAGTGGCTAAGGCGCGCCTAGTTGATTTTCCTCTCTAGGAATATGATGAAATGTGATTTCATCAAGTATGGTACCGCCAAAACATGATCTCTCGGGAATCAACTTTTCATTGTGAAGTCCCATTCTCCTTGACTTGGCATAATACCGAGTCTCCATAAACTTCAAGAATTTTGATCCTAAGTCAATGGTCGCTTCAATCCCAAAGATGCGTGTCAGATTCGCCATGTTGACGATAATCAAAACAAATTGGCCGTGAACGGAATATGAAAACCTTTGAGAAGTAATGATTGCTCCGATTCCATGACCTAATGAATTAGAAGCACCGTCAAACACCAACGTCCAACGAGATCCCGCTCAGTCCTTTATTCGGCCCGATTGCATAATCTCTCGATAAACATAACATCTTCATCCGAAATCGAATTTCATTGGTTGATAATCTCCCATCGTCGATGAGCAAGGTAATCCGACACCACACTTCCTTGATAGCCTTTGGGTTACATATTGAATATCATACTCACAAGAACATTTGCCAACGCAATCCTTCCCGTAAGGGCGGCTTTTCAAATATGTACTTTATGGATCCATCTTGATATCAAGATAGTCGTATGACTAACCATGTATCGTCTCAAACGGCGAAAAGCCCATGCCAAGGCGCAATAAGTCTTCTAACAGGAATACCGGTTTCACATTCAGGACTTTTACTCGTGTAATATATAGCATGCTCTTTTTCTCTTCAATTCATCTTATTGTCCTAATACACAACCCATAGATCCTCTATCAATATACATTATAAGAGGCTTTCCGACATCAAGATCAAGATAGTGGCTCTTGCAAATATTCTTTAATCTTGTCAAATGCTCTCTCGATACCATCATTCCACCGAATGGCTTGATCTTTTCTCGAGCAATTTGAAGATTGGTCTGCAAGTAATAAATGAAATGAATCTTGCAATGTAATTTAAACGTCCCAAGAAACCGCGACTTCCTTCTCAAGACGAGGTACGTGTATGTCTTGAATAGCAACGACTTTAAGTGGATCAACTTCAATGCCCCTACTGGCTTACTATAAAACCAAGCAGCTTTTCCGGACCGACACCAAAAGTGCATTTGTTGGGATTCAAGCGCAATTGGTACTTCCTTAGTCTTGCAAATGTGCTTCTTCAAGTGAGTGATATGCCTCTTCCGTCTGGACTTTGCAATCATGTCATCAACATAAACTTCTATCTCTTTGTGCATCATATCATGGAAAAGCTGCTACTATAGCCCTTTGATAAGTTGCCCGACATTTTTCAAACCGAAAGGCATTACCTTATAACAAAAGGTGCCCCAAGGTGTTATGAAGGTCGTTTTTCCATGTCTTCGTGGAGACATCTTAATTTGGTTATAGCCCAGAAACCATCCATGAAGGAGAACATCGAAATCGAGCGGCATCATTAATTTTAACATCGATGTGAGGTAATGGGAAATCATCTTTGACCGCTTTATTCAGTCTCTATAATCCACACACATTCGCATTCTTACCGCTCTTCGGGAACAGAACAATGTTAGCGACCCATTCGTGATATAATCGACACGGCTAGGAAACCAAAGATCAAATTGCTTCTAACTTCATCCCGATTTTATTATATCGGGTGAGTTCCTCTCAACTGCTTGACCGGGCGGGCATTCGGCTTCAAAGGGCGCCAGGCACTACAATATCCTGTGTCAAGTCCCGGCATATCTTGGTAAGACCACGCAAACACATCCACATACTCTTGCAATAGTTTGATTAGGTCGCCTTGACATCTTGTTCTAGCATAGCTCCAATTTTAACTCTTTGGTCCTCTTCATCCCCGACTGATCACATCCACCGGTTCTTGATGAGGTTGTATTGCTTCCTCCTCATGCTTCAATAATCTTTCCAATCCTCGGGAGTTCACAGCCTTCCTCACCGTCTTCTTCCGCTTGGTTGATTGGGAAATCAAAGTCATATGGAATTATAGCATTGCTGTATTCAATGGGTTCAGTTTTAGATGATCTGCATGATAATGATTTTTTCTATTTAGTTATTACTATTTTATATATTTATTTTTTCAAAACTAAAAGAAAAGGAAATGAAAAAGTTGCCAATTTATCATATTTTTTTTGGAAAGAAAAGAACAACATAGATCTAAAAATTGAATAACAAAATGCACTTTTATTCATGTTAAAGGAAAAGTTGATTAAACAAGATGGCCCTACAAAGCTATCCATTGTGGCTCAAGTAGCACAAGATTTTTTGAAAAACTAAAGAAATTACTTTAAAATGAAACAGCTGGAGGAATTTCCGTGAGAGTCCAATTGTCGAGAGCAGCCCCTGAGGAGTACTGAAGACCATCTTTGATGTTTCAATCTTGTAATCGCATCATTAGTCATAGCCACATCCCCTTCTGAATGAACTCCCGCCACGAAAACCTTCTCAATGCCGGGTACTTCCCCTTCTAATCTCCTATCTTTCACGCAGGGGCGGTGTGTAGCCGAGACCATGCTTGTCCCGCTTCTCCACCACCTCTATAACTTCACCCCAACCGTGCTTTTCCAAAGATCAATCATAGCTTTGACATCTTTCCAAGAGAACAAGGCTAGCTTTAGGCTCCAATGGACTCTTAAGCTTCTCTTTCACATCAACCTCCTCGGGTTCTTTTCAAGCACTTTAGGTTCTTCAACCACCTTGGGCTTCTCTCACATTATTCACCATCTCAAATGACTCAAGTGGTATTTCAACAACTTCGCACCTACATCAACATACTTGAAAGATGACAAATGGCTTACAACGAAGTCTTCTTCTCCCAAACGATTACCAATTTTCCTCGATTGCGAACTTATCTTCCGATGGAGTGTGGACGTAACAATACCGCACTATGAATCCATGGCCTTCCCAATAAGCAACAGACTGGAAAGATATCCAAAACTTGAAAGCTAATTGAATACCGTGGTCCTATGAGCACCGGAGATCAACCTCACCCATCACCATCCCGAGCCATCAAATGCTTTCACTATCATATTACTGGGTCTCGCTAACATTTCCAACATTCAACTGATCAAGGGTTATCTTGGGAATCACATTCAAAGACGAATCAGATCCACAAGAACTCTAGCTAGAGTAAAGGTCACCACAAATAATGTAGAGATATGGAGTGCCCTATTATGATTACGCCACACGAGGGTAAGTCAAGACGAAACGCCAAGCAACTACCGAACTCGGATGGACATAACACCTTCTAGTCGGTTCATAGAAATCTCCTCATTAACATAAGCTCTATTGAGAAATTTGAACAATGTTGTTCGACAAAGCTTCAATTTGCAAGCAAACCCAAAATTGAGATCTTTGAAGAGTTTGATTGAGTTGTTCAACTACTTGATAGTCATTTTCTTTATAATCTTCAAGGTTTCACCGTGAGTAGGCATGTTTTGAGGATCCCGTGTTGTGGGTAACACTAGTATTCTTCAATGGGGCACCATGTCTTCTCAACGACCTTATTCTCGTAATACTCCGGTGAATATACGATCACCGGGTCATACCACTTGTTCCGCAATGTTGACAACATCAGTGTTCTTTCAAGACACTGCTTACCACCAATTGCATCAGCAGGGGCGTAGTTCCATGGTACGGCCTTAGTGCTTTCGTAGGGATTTGAATGGGAGGATAAATCACCATAGGCTCAAGCAATGATGCTAGCTTACTTTTTGAATTGAACGACCAAAACTGGGAGAGGTCTATCAATACTCATCATGGATTCATTCCTCATAATCGATAACAAGCTCGAAGAATCTTTCAAAGAACCATGGCCCGCTCATCATTTGGAATTGGAAAACGAATTTTGTAAGGATCTATCAAACTTTGTTACCGGGTACCACGATCGCAACATCATCGTGAGCCAATGCTTGGCTAAACTGTACTTCATGTCGATTCATCGTCAGAGGTACAACTTGAATCCAGACACTTACTCGGATCAACACAACAAACTTGACAATTATCATGCCCTCTTCAATTAAACCGCCGTATCCAAATGTTCAAAGACCTTCTAGGGACATCTTCACTGGTCTACATTCTTCACAAGCACCCTCTCGCCATCACATATGGCATTGATAGCGGTGCCCCATGCTAGGCAACTGATTATTAGCCACACTAGGAACATCAAAAGAAAGAGCTTTATCATCAATCGCACTCGGACTTTGCATTTGAAAGCAAAGCAATCTTCACTGAGTGCCCAGATCGTTAGCATGGTAACCACATTTAGCATTTGCATTATACCACTCGCTTTGATTCTATTCCGTGTAGTGGTCGATTTCAGGCACCAAGCACCATCTTAGATCGATACTAAGTAATTGCGAGTATGTCATAGGAATTGGTTGAATATCACGCATAGTATACCTTCGAAAGGTTGCCGAGACGTTGTCATGATTTCGCTTTGTTGTTGAGCTTCGAATCGGGGAGCTCGAGCAAGAGCAGGGCGCACACTGTACTGTGTGTTTCGGTAAGAGGTGCCGCCATATGGCAGCCACATAGGATATTGTGCATGTGGGATCAGAATCGATTAGCACGCGGCGGTTTTCCTCTATAATTCTTCCCAAACACAAGATTAGTCTCACTTTCCTTCCTCTTGAAACCGCTGTATGGTTTCAATGTGAAGCGCTACTATCTCCTCCGACACCCTTCCCGATTTCAACCCTTCTTCAATCCTTTCACCCACAATCACTAGGGAAGAAAAATTTGAAGATGTGTTATCGAAAGCAACCTTTCATAATAATGGTTGGGAAGAGTTCCCATAAATGATCATTTAGCTCGCCAACCAAAGCGGTCAGACTCTAGCAAAGAACCCTCTCCATCTCTCGAGCATATTCCTTGAAACTTTCTCCATCTTTTTGCTTTACACCGAAGTTGAGTACGACTGTGCCAAATCGATTGAATTGATATTGCTCAAGAAATGCATCACCAAATCATCCTGTGATTGCACATTATTCCTTTCTAATTGCATGTACCAATCCAACGATGCCCCTCGACTCTCTTGGAAACAATGCATCATTAGCCTTTGATCTCGCATGAGCGACCATCTTTGTACAATACATCCTCAAATGATTCTTCTGACAAGCGAGCCTTTGTACTTTTCAAAGTCGTACTTTGAATTTAGGAGGGATCACCACATCAGAACCAAACACATTTCCAAGGCGCTGACTTACGGACTGCTTCCTTTTAGCTTTGACTTGTTCACCAAATCAGCACATCTTCCGAGCAAAGAACATCTTGGAAAGTGACAGCAGGATTAAACACCGGTATTGGCCTTGCTCATGAAAGCACCAGCGTGGTACTCATCTTGCAATTGTTCATCATGTATCGCGCTGGTTCGATAATCAAAATTTGGTTGTTCCCCAGCATTACGCCGCTGCTGAATGGTGGAGCCCGGGCCAGGATCATCCTCGCACCTTCCTCACGGTATGAAATTTCTAGGCATACCAAAGATTAAAGGATTTGAGTCTTTACCGGAACGGGTACCAAAGTAAATAGAGGGTTTCGTTGGTGTCATTAGTGGCATCAACCGTCGTAACATTGGCAGTGTTAGTCAAACCAACAGATTAACAACAAGAAGAAAGATTAAGAAGCATTAGCATTATTAAGATTGGCATCATCACATGCAGCTTCAATGGCGCCTCTTCTTCTCTCCTATGTGGGCCATCATCAATTCCATCATTTGATCCATCCTTTCTCTCATGGAGTCCATTTCTCCTCATAACGGCCCGAGATGCTTTGCATCGCTCCATAGCTCTTCGAATGTTGGCCTTGTCGCGGAAATGGCGTATGATTCAGCTGATCCGAGGAGAGGAAACGAATGAGTTTGGTATTCTCGCTTTTTATAACATGCATGATTATGTATGATTAATGCATGATTATGATTGGTTCCTTTTTAAGAATCTTTATCTAATCCAATCGCTTATAAGCAAACCGCACAACAAATGGATAAACAACTTCTTCATTCTAATCATGGAAGTCAAATACAAACATCGCTTTCTTACGAAGAAAGTAATAGCAAGACTCGCAGCTCGCTTTAAGTGTTTTACAAATACCATGAAGCTGGAAAATACACAAACATTACAAAAGACTAGAATGTTGGCCTCTTCGAGGCTTGAACTCCCTTATCTCCTTCTGAATCGCCTCCACCATGCCTCCAAAGATCGACGAATACTCCACCGAGGGCACTCTTTTTCTAAATCTTCGACAATTGATTGTAGTCTCCATGGGACCTCTACCATCAATTGTCCTAATTCAACCGACCCGAGTAATTGTCATACAAGTTGTTCCGCTTCTAGAGTGAAAATGGTTTCCTCCTGCTCACCCAAAGCTCATTCTCGACGCCGGCTTCTTCTTGCCATCCCTCACATTCGACTTCCAACTCTCCATACGATGCTTCCCACCGACCACAAGATCTCTCTCATGCATAAACTCTTGGATTTTTGAGCTAATTCCCAGTCCACATTACGTACAACCAAGCCTCTTTGAGACGCGTCATGTGCTGTCGATTCAATGTCTTTAGTGCGGCTTTCAACTCTGGATCCGAGTGGTAAGAGTTGTTTCAAACCGACTTTGCTTTGATGGCTCGCCTTCATCCGCCGTAGCTTTCCTCTTTGTTGTTCGCCCTCGCTAACTTTCGATCGAACTCCCTTAACTCAAAGTTGGCAGCATCCAAGTTTTCTTTACACTAACTTTGCTTTCTTTTCTATTTCTACCTGCTCCCGACTCTTTTAAAACTCATCATCCCTTTCTAAGGCTTGCATCAAATCATCCTTTCTAACGCGAGTAATGATAGCTTGTTGTCTAACTCTCTTCAAACAGATTTCGTTGATGGTGAGCTGAGCTTATTGAATTCTTCAATAGGAACATGAGTGGCTTCAAGTTCCTGAGCCTTGACAGAAACCACCGGAGCATACGGAAGTTTGACTTTTGACCCTACCCATCACCCATTGCTTATGTGGTTCTTTGGCACACAATCTTTTCCCCAATTCTCTTCCTTCCTATGGATCCGAGTCCAAGCGCCTCGATTTGCCTTAATAATCGAGATTTTCTTCCCAAAGTCTTCCAAGAGAAGCTCTTCCAACACTGCATCATTCGCCTGGCCCAAAGGATAACCCAACGCTTTAACGCCAACCTAGGTCAATTAATACGCCTTGAGATCCCATCAATGGGACATTGGGAAAATCTCCACAATTAGTAATAATTTCCACGCTCCAATTTGGCAAGTACCCCAAACTATAGCATCTGAAGTGAGGCAAGCCAACGCCCTGAGCCCATGACAAATCCTTCAACATATCGTACTACCTGGACCTGGCTCAAGTGAGATAAAACCAGAATACAACAGAGGAGTACAAAGATAGAACCACACCTCTTCTTCTCATGCCTTACATGGAGGTGATAAAGCACATCCGCCACAAGAGGGGACTGATTCCTTCTAGAGACAAACACATTAACAAAGATATTCTTCCACGAACTCTTCTTCACCACTGAAACATAACAATCTCAAAGATGAGTAGAGCAAGAACAGATAAAAAGCATTCAGACACCCGCTCCGCCAATTCTTTGCCTTGTTCTCTAATGCCTTCGGGATCCCTTTAGCTTTGCACAAGGGCGCAACTTCCGACCCAGATACAACACTTCAGCTAATCGGTCACATGTCACTTTTCTCCCAAGTCGGTGAAGGGATACCATCTTCGTGAGGCCATCCTAGCAAAATCTCGAACTCTTCAATGGCCTGAGTCGCTTGAAAGTCTTGAAAAGTGAAACACCGGAGCGAGAGTCATAACATCGTACAAAGCAACCATAGCTCGTACATCAACATTTGTGTCCAACAGCCTTTATCATGACCATATCTTCTAGTGAAAGTGGTCATATCGCCTTCTTAACTTTTTCTTCGTGACGTAACAGACCTCCAACTTCGAGATTCTGACCTTGATCGGATTGGTATGCCTTTTCTCATCCATTTGTTAACCGCTTGCTTATGTGAACTAAGTCCTTAGGATTCCTACAAAATCGGAACAAATAATGTTGATGATTAATTCATGCATGCCATGATGTAATGTGATGCGTAAAATAGCATGTTAAAGTTTTTTAGAGTGGCGGTATTTTGACATCTACCCAACAATTTCGGTGGCTCTTAGGGTTTTTGATACAACAAACACAAATTCTGTGCATCGCAAAAAATACTTGCAACGCTACAACCCTTCTCTTTCTTTTTCTTTAGAGAATTTGGTTTGAGGAGAGTTACGATTAACCAATAGACAAAGCAGTCTAACGATCCGACAAACGTAACCCTCGATAACGGATCCGAATCTGGGAGCCCAAAATCATTAATCCCAACTTGGGTGTATCATTTTCACCGCAATAAATTTGTGATTAGATGATATATCCAAGAACGCCTCATTTGAACAATCTTAAAGCCCACAAAGTTAGGTTTTCCTTAAAGGTCAAAACTAGGGGAAAATCCTTCTAACAACACTATCGCCAATGCAAAAATAACTTGCAATCCATGATAATGTCTTCGAAAGAACCTCCCTAGGTGTGGTCTTCGCACCAACTTACAAGACATTTCCGCCTAGCAAATCAATACTACGCAACCACTCTAATTTATGTGTTCTATAGCCTTGGTAGTGGGCTTTTCCTATAGTCTCATCCATCATTCCCACACAAGATAATATATTAACAAGATAATAATTAAAGCAATAGGAAATAAATGACTAAATTATACACATAAAATAGAGGATAAGAAGAAAGCAAAATAAACACACATACAAAGAGCTAAACTAGGGTCGACACGCTAATCAATATTCCCAAAGAAGTCGCCAATCGTAGCAACTCGATTTTCAAAAATCATTTAAATCTCGAAATAGTGAAATCGCCACCTAATTTTATTTGTTCCAAAAGGAACGGAAAATATAGATAAAACCCCACCAATGCGGATAAGGCGTCTACGTGACCAAAAATATGGAATCGGGAGCTCATGGGTGGGGAAGGTATTAGCACTTACATCCATCGCACTCATGGGAACCATTTAGTTCTAAGTGTGTATATTCGCTAATCTCTAAGTTATAAAAGAAAATAAAGAACGAAATTTTATTATTATTTTGAGTTTGGCACGCTGAACCGTGTGCCTACATATTCCTGTGCAATGGGAAAGTCAAAACTCGTAGTTCCTCTTAAAAAGGTTTTAATTGGTTGTATTGATTTTATAAGAAAATTGCATTAGACATTTTCAAATGTTGAACTTGACTTGTTTAGTTTTTTGAGTTTAAGTCCTCGCTCGTGTTTGAAATGGCTATTGCACACTCTTTGTAAGAAAAGAGTTCGATGATCGACATGAGCGATAAGAGTTTGAATGAATTATTTGTTTTTATGGGAGACGCATCTGACATAAGCGCTCAACCGCCAACGCCCAATTACTTACGAGTGACAAACATCCGAATCATCTTTTTCTACCCAAAATTTATTAAGAAAGCGAGGTGAAACAAGGTTCACGCATTAGATTCTGATTAAGAAACCAAACATACAATGAGGGTCGATACGGACCGACTACCATATGTTTGGGAGGAGGGAGAAATAGTATTTATTTGTAAAATATTTTGAAAGAGACTCGACGTTGGATCGAGATTTAGAACTTAAATTACGAAGTATTTTTGGAACGCTGGTCGAGAAATTGGCTTATGAGCCAATCAAAAGAAAATCGGAGTTATTTTTATATTAATCGCTCGTGACGTGTATAATGGTGAATAAGCAAATGCATAATCAAGCATATGAAAGTAAATATAAATTGAGGAACAATCGACTTATCCCAATAAATTTTGTTAGAAAAATGAAATAAAATATAGTTGATAAAATGAGTTGAAATTATCATGTTTTAGTGAATAAAATTAAAGATCAATTAAATGTTGATTGAAATCTTTTGTTTTGTTTTTATAAACTTGAAATAAATAAATGACATGAATGAATAAAAATTATATAAGATAATAAAAAGAAAATAACTAAATAAATAAAAAACAAAAATGGGTTAAGAGAAAATCCGTAGGATCATTGGGCCGGACCTGTTCAACCCTGTCCGTGCCCTCCCTAAGGAACTGCTCGGTGATCGCTGGAACCCTAATCCCCAAATCACCATTCTCTTCCTTACGAAAACAGAACTGAGAGAAGGAAAGATGGCCGATTCAAAGAAGAATACCGTGAACCACATCCAAACTTTCATTGATTTTGATCAAACGACAACCCCATCAAGAATCGTTATTCCAAACTTCCTACCAAACTTTCAAAAAGAACCTCCTCCATCGACCACACGAGGATTTCCCAAATCGAAAACACTGGTTTCAAGATCACCGATAAAAAGTGAATCACATCAAAGTTTCGGATCTCAAGCGACCTCAACGAAGCTATATGCTCGTGGTCGTTTTTGGATCATCTCCGAGAAACTCTATCAAGAAGGTTTGTATGTCTAATGGTTTTCGCCTTAAACACTAGCCTTCCAATCGTGACCATTTTTGTTCTTTTGTTTTTGCAAGGAAAACGGATAGCATGGTACGAACGTAGTCAGTCATGATACTCTCCGCTGGAGTGCTAATTTGATATTAGTCTCTTGAGCTTTTCACTCCAGATACATGTGTTTTCGAATACGTAACAATCAAACGGCGCTTATATGTGTTGTAACAATAAAGAAAACTCAAACATTCATTCCTCGCTAAGTCGTATTCTAATGTAAATTACACTTATCCATGACAGATGATGCAGGTAGCAAACCGACAGTAATACCTCACTGATGAAGTATTAACCAAAATTGGTTTCTCTTTGAGCTATCCGACGTTCAATACAAAACGCTCAAATCAAGGTAATGTATCGTGACATGAAAGAAAACCTGAAAACATTCATTTCATATCTAATTTGTATTCTGATATAAGTTGTATCTACTCATGACATATGAATGCAGGGCAGCAAAAACTGAAGCACGCAATAGGGTATGCCGAAACTCAAAGGCAGAATGCAGAGAAAGAATGTGGCTATGTTACCTGAAGGAGTCAGGTCGCTAGTTCTGCTCCGTAAGTTCTTCTTCTCGAACTGGCCGGGTTGAGCTTTGAGTGAAAAGTGTTCGGAGAGGATTTTAGCAGTTTCTTTAGGCTAAGAGTGGCTGCCCAATGAGAGGGAACAGGGTGGTTTATATAGAGTGTAGGTCTGGGTGAGAGAGGTTTGGAATGAGGTTAGAAAGGTGGTGAGGAGCTAGGTTAGGATGGATGACTAGGCTTGGAGTTTGTTAGTGGAGAGACAACACCTTGGTGCAAGTAGGGAAACATTCCCTTTAAATGACAATTCCAAAACCGACTTTTAAGGTATCTTTTTGTCTTTTTCATGAAGTTTTACCGATGTAACAAAGTAAAGGCTGGGAATTCAATTTAATCATGGTAAACCGATAGTGGACCCTCTAGCAAGTACATGTAGGTGTAGAATATAATATGTATTCTCGCTTTATTAAAAGGAATTTATTGCTTTCTTGTCAAGCTTCTAAGAAAAACAAGACTTATACTTAACATTTGAAATCTTGTGTGCCCTGCTTGAATTATTTCGAGATTCGTAAAATCAAGATCCCAGAAAGATGCATCAAGACTGCTGACATTAACATAACCATCCCCTTCCAATGAATTCCTATCATCAAGATCTAGAGAATGCTCAGGTGTGAGTGATGACTCCGCTAGCTTAAAACAAAACTCTTACTGCCTCCTCAAATTTTAAGAGGCTAATAAGCCCTATTTTCCCGACTTATTAAAAATTGCAATGCATCTTTCCACTATCGCGGAATTGTTATAGATCATACATTCACCCAACACAACCGCCGCTAATCCCCTATATAATCAAGCTTCTATGATTTGATACTAGCTCAAGAAGATAGGTAAGACGGGCCAGGCATTTAGAAGTAAAGGCATCGCATCGTGGCAATCGCTAGTCGTAACCAATAATTTTAAAATAAAATAACACATGAATTTCCGATGTATTAGACTTTCCATCTTCGATTTCATTGAAGAGGCAAGGGCTAAATGTTTCACCATTCGATGCATTAGAGGTTCTGGAGCTCCTAAAGATTGTATGGGTGCCTCAATTTCAATTTGCAAACCCTTTCCTGCATGGGAGATTGTCCTCAATATATGTGATGGAACACTAGCGTACTTACTACAAGTCTCAAGATCACCAACGCTTTTTCTAAAGTGATACCGTAACAGCATGCTTCCAAAAGACATATCAACATCCTCCTCATGGAATGAATGATTCACTAATATGGTTGTGGAATTAGAGTGACGCTAGCATTGCTTTGGCCATCAGTTTGCAACTATTCTCAATGAGAACCTTTTTCGCTGATGAAACTTCACTGATAATTGAATTTGCTTCGTGACAATGTAATAATGCTTTTCTTTTTCTCGTTGATGAAACTTTTCCTTTTTCCGTATATGTGTTTGCGCTATTCCCAATGAGAACATTTTTCGCTTCTAAGCATTTCCAAGGCCTCGCCGCAATCGCCATAAATGAGTTATGGCGACATTTATCCTCCGAGTTCTTGGTCATCGTGATCTAGCTCATCACCGCAATGTAGATGACTTTGGTGGGGACTCACGTCATCGTGGATCGTTCCGCCATCAATGTATATATTGTTGTTTATCGGTAGTCCAACCCGCATTTACAAGAGTAACATCTAGATAATCAACCCATGTGCGACACATCCTCAAGTAACAAGGACGACCCTTCGTCTAATCCATCGTAAATTCGTTCTATAACTTTGAAGCTTTGAATGGATTTCTCACATTCAAGTTCAACCTCCCAAGGAGATCGTGAACAAGTCTTGTGACCATGGCAGAGGGCGTAAAACAAGAACCTTATAGCCAACATCATCAAGAATGTGCTTCTCAATAGCATAGATTAAAGAGAAATGCCGCCTGTAGGGCACCAAAACACCGGGTCGACCTTTGAATGTGTCTCCCAGACCTCCCCGAACTGCATTAATAAATTCAAAATCCTTTTCAATGCAAAATTCCAAACTTGATGCACCGAGTCCTGAACGGTTGTAGAAAACATAAGTGTTTGTCGTTGTTTTAGGATCGCATAATTATTTTGTCAATATCTTGCGTAAATCCCATGTCTAGATCAAACTAATTGTTTAATGGTTACTACGCCGGTATCTTCATTGGAAACCTGTCTGTGCAATTGATGTTGAGTTGAAAGAACTATTTACATTAACCAAACCGTTGTCGAAACACTTAAAAGATCTTAATGTCTTCCAATATCTTCTCTAATTTAGCCAAGACAATCTTGTCTTTTAGGATAATTGTTAGATAATTGTAAAGTCATCTTTATATTCTCTTTTTCTTTGCATTTGAAATAAAGGAAGACTATGTGATTGACTTCCAAAACAAAACTTGCTTCCTTTCCAATGGTAACTTAAATTTGTAATGAATTCAAACATTTTGAATCACGCAAGAAAGTGGTTACGAAACATATGACCGAAATATTTTGTATACGTGTTTTTAATTTGCTCTTTGTACATTCCATAGAGATAATGAATGTAGTAATTCACTTATAAAATTTATAACGATGCAATAATCTATTTTATCACCTCATCTTCCTTTCTTCAAAATTAACCAAATGTGACAAAGACTTCACCCACCTTACAACTCTGTATGTATCGCATGCTCTTTGGGGAAACCAAAATCTGGTTACAAGTGAGATATTTGCCTGACATGTGGAAAATGGTAAACCACGATCCTCCCCGTGTCCTAAACTAGGGGTTACTAGCGAGATCGACTAGATTGATCTCAAGACGGTGCTGTTTTGTCACAAAGATTTCGCTCAAGAAACCTATGCAAGAACCGTGTCGACAGCGAGGAAACTACTATGATGGTTTTCCACACGAACTAAGGCTTGGTCGAGATAAGTAATCCGTGACCTAAACGATCAAGCCTCGATCGAAAGGGGTTTTCGACACCAAATGGCAAGCCAAGCAAGGACTGTGACTCAAGGCTTAGAACTCGTGACTCAGGCGAAACTTAAACAAAAGAACATAAAAATGCTTCTACTGACTAGCGTAGTAATCGATCGATTAGATAAAGATTGAAATAAAACTTGATTGCAATAATTAAAAGTTGGTGATTCAACGTACATCAAAGCTTTATGACTTTTCTTCCTGCGCGGAATCAAGTAGTTTTTGCAAGCGCTTGAGTATACGAATGAACACACCAAATTACAAGAGATTTGACTTATTTATAGTATTTATAAAGTAATCGCTTATGCTAAATCGACGGCCAACTAAATACGGGCAACTCGCCCATAGATCCCCGCCACCTCCGAGCGCCAATTCTTCAAACTATAATCAATCGCCACGCTCGCACCTTCTTTGAAATTCAACTGGCGCACTCTCGAGAAATAATCTGCTCCCGCTCCATGAGTTACGTCCAAACCTTGAAACAATGATGCTAAATTTCTAAGAGTAATCCGACTTCCGCTTCGACATGAATTCTTGACTTCGACTGACAAGAACTTACTCATTCGAGCCCAAGATAACCACTCATAAGAATCGATGGCTTTCATCGGTCGATCGAGACTTCAAATTCCTCGCCTCGACCAAAATATATCCTTTCTTCTAGAACTTTCCAAGTTCCGTAATTGTCCCTTTAAATTAAGAACTTAATACCTTCACCGCCTCGCATATTTTCAACCCAACAAATGCCCCGGAGATGCCATTTTCAACACATGATCGACATTCTAAACTTCGCAAAACACTTTGAGTGCTTGTTGTCCTCGTGAGATAATGGCATCTATGAAAATCGGTCGAAACACCGCCTTTATAACCGCTTTCATCTTTCTTTTCCAAAACGTGGTACACGTACCATCCCATCGCCGACGCCACGTAATCACGACCCAAGAAGACGCTGCGCTTCAAAATCGTGAGCATTAAATGAGACGTGACCGACCGTCTCACCTCGCTCCATGGCCCACACGCTCTTACTTCATCCGCCTCCACGTGTCACATCCATCGCCATGATTCAAGACCATGCCCCACTAACTCTCCCGCTCTTTCCTCCAAGGCGAGGCTATAAAATTTTTCCGTGATTTCCTCACTTTTCTTTCGCCTCCCGCCTTCATACGACACCTTCACTCTGCCATTGTTCATCATCTCATTTTTCTCATCACTTACATCGCCGATTCTCTTCCCTGTATGACGAAGACAAACGCAACCCGCTCACCTTCGCCCAGCCCGCCTGTATCACCATACGCGGACAAACCCACATTCCGAACCACCATTTTCCGCTGAAAAAGCGAAGGTCCGCAATCCTGTAATAATCCCTTCAACCTTGGCCAACTTGGCAATCCTCCCGCTTCGGTCCTCTACCTTCTAGGCACCTCGCTTCAGCAAACGGCATAACATGCATGTTCAGCCCCCACTAGTCAACAATCACGCCTTTGGTCTTTCATGGACCCCATTTCTTTATCCTTCCTTCAGAAGATTTTAGGTTTAGGGCCAATACCTCCCTATCAATCGTCCCACCGCACTTGGATGGACCGCTAGAACCCACAAAAGGAAGCAATGGAAGAGCTCGATTTACCCATCACAAATGAGTCGAACCGGTATCCCTTACTCCCACAAAGATGTTGTGGTCACTGCTTCTTCCGAGGGCACTACCAATACGTCCACAATCGGTCGTGGAATGATGACTGACCTCGACCAAGGCCATCATCGATACGGGTTGTGTGGTGAACTTTACAACCATCGAGATGTCACCTATATTCCCCGTGCGCCTAATAATGTTGGCAAGTGACTTCCATCTTATAACGCTTTAGCATCATCACAAGAATACCGAGGAGATCTCGATGAGGAGCATGTTGCCTTTAGCATATTGGTTAGCACCACATATTCTCTGCAATGTTCCATGCAGTCACTAAGGCACATGCCACTGCTAGCCACCCACACAATGGTACCGGTTTCCATATTCGACCTCATTCCGCCTCACTCTACTCTTTCATTGATGATATGGGCCAAATAAAAGCTCATGTTATTGATCCCAAGAAAATGTGTTATTCCATGGCCCCATGGCTTCTCCAGCTATGGTTAGCCGCCATGTTCCCACTGAAGTGAAACCTTCAAAAACGTAAAGGTAGCATGCACACTTGATCGACCTACCGGTACCTCGTGTCAAGACTATAGTGTATGGAACGGGCACGCCGAGCATTCCTATTGAGAATAGAGTGAGGCCTCAATTACTGAAGTTATGTTCAAGACCATGTTGAAAAAGGTGACTTCGACTGCCCCAGCCCCTTTCTCGACAAATCCAAAGTCTCCATTATTGCCGGGTAATTTTTATCCTGTGGACGCCAGATATCCTCAACTGCCATCAACTCGGACTCAAGTGTTGACTCCCTTGTTCTTATCTTATGCACTTAATGGTGACAAACCAAGCCTCGTGGCATACCAACCAAGCTCGGTGGTCGCCAATTGGGCTTTGTCAAACTCTTCCTAAATCCATTTTCGAGTCCCCCGCCTCCTTAATGGAGTGTTTACAATAGTCCCTGAGTGTCATCAAGACAGACATGACAATGTTTGCAACAAACCCCCACAACTCACCTTTACTTAATTCAAACCCCAATATCTCGCATCAAAGAATTTGACACTTGGTGCGTATATACTTCAACTCATTTGTTGGTGATTCTAAGAATAAATTAGTTTAATCGATCACGCCCACGCATCGCAGGTAAGTCCATGAGACGCTGGCGCACTAACAATAGAGCAATTCAGGCATGCCCTCATGGCTTCCTCGCCATTTTCTTCATGTCGAAATTTCGCCTACTAACTTTTCTTTTGTTTCAGCCCCCCATCGAATATTCCGATGTCGATGCTCGTCAAGTATGACACCGTAACGGTCCTTCAACCATTAAAGGTTTGTCATCGAACCTATTGGCTTGATCCCGTTTATCTGCTCATCGATATTAATGTCGCTGCCGTCCTGAGGACTCCGACCGACACAAAACCCATTTCACATTCTATCAAGAAACCGGTTCTTCCGTGGAGCATCTTGTTCCTTACTTAGTTCTTACCCCTTTTGTTTGTCACAAATCCTTACTATGGTTATTTTTTCCGAGTCGACACGCCCATGGGTCTCGATCGCCCTCCACCAAATCCAAATTTTCCAAGGACACACTACAACAAGTCGAGGGGAAGAAGGTATTAACCTATGCCTTATCAAAATCCTCCTTTAACTTCGCTTTGTCCCAATTTCTTTCTAATTTGCAGCATCTTCGATGTTTCTTCCCTCACTGCCCACCAAATCCAAACAATCAAAACGAAGAAGGAAGACACAAAGATGGTCCCGAGAAAAGAAATGAAGAAAGCGAAATCTCGAGAGACGAGAAAAGAAATGAAGAATACGAAGCTCGAAGACGGCCTCGAGAAAGAGAAAAGAAAAAGAAGAAACACAAATCCTCTTCCTCTAAGATTCAAGAAGACCTAGTGGTCAAGTTTCAAGAAATTGATGACGTGCAACCTCTAGTCCCAAGAGAAGAGGTAAGGTTATTTCACCCACCCAAGGATCGAGACTAAGACCCATCTCGATCCCATCCCGATGCCCACGCCTGGTAACTATGTTCCGACACCCACTAATGCCGACGAAAGAAATCTAACCTAAGACAAGGATGTTGTGTCGATAGATTAACCAAGGAGGGAGTCGCCGACACTTCGTAGAAGAACCTTGCAATGAAACCATTGGTCCTTGTCGAAGTGGGCTCAAGTATTGTATGCGCTTAACTCGTCAGTCCACGTATTCATGCTCATTCTTTTTATGGCAACATACTCATTTTCTTGCCTTCGTGATGATGCTTGAAAGCAACCAGCGGCTTCTGATCGACATTTCAGACCACTGTGTCCTTCTAAATACAACCTGCAGACCCGAGGAATCTTCTCCCCATCATCAACCATTTGAACCCAACGTGGTCGCCGGTGAGTTTGTTGACTTAAATGAGGTGGCTACCTTAGTGATGATTCCGCCACTAGTCCCGCCACATCTCGACCATCGACCGATTCTAGCCTCGTCGAACTTAGCATGTGCTACGGCCGCCAACCTAATGGCAATGGTTCCTATTGGTACTCCCCTAAGAACACGCTTAAGAATGTTAATGTGGATAATGCAGATATGAACAGGTTCGACGAGTCTGGGCGTGATGACCACACGTCGCCAAACTCCTCACCGGTGCTCAAGGCTCACAGAATCTTCTCCGACATTGATATCGGCTGCAAGATCAAGAACCGATGGTTTTGTTGATAAATACATTTTTTCTTCTCGACGCACTCAAACCTGTGCCCTTGTTTATGCCGGTGTTACCTCCTGAGGCTGCGTAAATCAAGCATTCGATCGACAAGATCAAAGCTATGCCTTCCTCCCGAGCTCCCCGAATCGCCAGAAGAGACCCAAATCTTTGCAAGAACTTCAGAGGCCATGGCAAACTGAGGAGCCTCGACATCATCAATCGCAAACTCATGTTGTCTACATTGACGTGTTCTTCTTCCTTAGCCGAAATGTCAAACGTGTCGGCCGCTAATGAAGAAGAAATCTTTCAACAACGAGTCATTGCTCAAGATGCCGCATTATTGCCGGAGGACAAAGAAAGCAATGAAAGTTCTGGCAGCACTCAAGGACAAACGGCTCGCGCTAGTTCCCAAAAGGAAAAGAGTCATGAAATATGCAAATAACTAGCCGCTTTGTCCAAGGAGTCGAGGATATCATGGCCGACAAGGACTCGGAGGAATCAATCACCGGCATTCGTGCAACGTTGAGAGAAAAGCCAAAACGCCGCCTCACACTCAAACTAACAAAGAGACAAAACCATTTATTAATCGAGCGAACGATCGAGGAGTCGGGTTGATTACTTGTTCCTCAAGGCAGTGATTCGCCTACTTTCCGTAAGAAATTTGGAAAATTTTAATGTAACAATTGTAACTTTTCTTGGCACCAACTTTATTGTAATTCTAAACAATGTCCTATGGCCACTTTTATTTGTTATTTCACGGTATCACATTAATTTCTCCAAATATTTTCGACTTTATTCTCTAAGTTGTCAAATAGTTATTTCGCAGGATCGTTTATACCTTTAGGTACTACCATTTACTCTTAGGATTCACGATCCAAGGCTAACTCTTCAAGCTCATATGCATTGTTGAGAATACTGATTATCTTGAATGGTCCTTCCCAATTTGGTGACCACTTCCTAAACCCCATCGCTCCTATCCATAGGTAGGATTACTTTCCACACGAGATCATCGATGGCTAAATGCTTGCCTTTTACCTTCTTATTATAGCCTTGGCAATTTTGTCTTTTGCCTCATATGAGTCAAAAGCTAATATCCTCTCTTCATCCAAATCGACTAGCTCATCGACCATCATAGCCCAATGTCTCCGGGTATCTGCTTGTCTTTGAATTCTCACCGCATGGACATGTATTCTCGACCGGTAGTACCGTCATGACCATATGTTAACCTGAACTGTGGTCTCTGTAGCCTCTTTGGAGACGCTCGACAAGCCCACAATGTTTGATCTAGCTTGATGCCGCCTAGGTTTTCGCCCACCCGCTTTTAATCTAATTATTACTTTTATGTCGCTCCTTGGCCATTTGCTGCGTATAGTGCGGGTAGATGTTAGTAGTTCGATCCTCAACTTCTTGTGCAAAGTTTGCATCTTTTGCCCCACAAATACCGTCCTCGTCACAGGTGAGTGTCTTAGGTACCCCAACAGAATAATATGGTTCTCGATGAAATCATTACGCTTCCTCGTCGACATTCCTCAATGCCACCGCTCACCCATTTTGTGAAATAGTCGATTCTCACCAAGATGTATCTTTGTTTTGACGAGGCGGGTTTAATTTCCCAATCACATCTAACGCCCATCCCCTAAATGGCCATGGTTTCACAATGGCATGCACCACGTGCGAACATGTTGAATGCCCCTATGCACCGACATTCTCGCACCCTTAGCAAACTCAATGCGCCTTTTCATCATCGAGGCCAACAGACACCGTAACGATTAGCAACCATTTCATTTTGTGTCCGCTCTGATGGGCGCCACATGCGCCACTATGCACACTCGACACGGCTACATATGCCTGCTCTCGCCAGACATTTTAACAACACCCACTCGCCAGCTTTCTTAAATAACTCTTCTTCAATCAAACATAACCATGGCCCTATACTTAGTTTTTCTATCCGTTGATCCCACTGGTTTCGCAAATATTCAACTAAAGGTTTTCGCCAATACTATTTTGCCCATTATTAATTGTAAAATTTCAAAATTTTCAGATCAAATGCACCTAACTTAATAATGGACAACTGGCGGTATAAAGCAAGACGTCGAACCTTTCTCTTGTCGGATGTTTTCCTCATCTTCGCACTTTGTACTCAGAGGCTTCATACCAAATCATTTGCTTCTTGATTTTCCCCGGCGGTATGTGGGTCGACATACTGCTTGCTCAAATTGTTCGAACAACCTTATCGCTAGCACGAAGCACATGATTAAGTTTGCTTTGACGACGGTATTCCTTCTCGACACTGCTTTACTACTAACTCGAGTCACCCATAATTTCAACATTCCTTGCCTCCGCCAAAGCAGCAGCTCAAGTCCAGGATCAAAGCTTCATACCGCCTCATTGTTAGTGCACATGCCGCCGATGGCATACTGAACCGGTCGAATTCCTCTTGGTGAAATATGATCATCCCTATACCACCCGCTTTTATGGTGGAACCGTAAATATAATTTCCATGGAACGAAACCAACATAATTTTGTGGCATAGCCATAGCCGAGTGGTCGACCAAAAACTGCCACAATTTGTCCTTTCATGGCTTTTAGGGCAAAAGTTGTGGAATACTCAAGAAGTGCTAGGCCCATTTACCAATTCGACTATGCAAAATTGGTTTGACAACATATGCTTAATTATATCAAAACGAGAAGAAACATACACGCCAACCGCTTTATATATTGCTTCAATTTGATACAAGAAAATACAAACAAAGGCATAGTTTTTCTATATCATACCTAGTCTCAAGATCATTCAACATTCGACTAAGGTAATAGATTGGTCTTTCGACACCATTTACATTTTCTCGTACTCAACATGCTACCTATTGTCGAACTGAGGTCGCTATGTACAACCTCATAGGCTTATTCCACCGGAGGTACCAACACGTGAGGCTCCACTAAATATGCTTGATTCGCCAAAAGCCTCCCGATGCTCTTTTATGCCGATGAACCCTTCATTCTTCAATCACAGCAGAAACACCTTAATCTTCCACTTAAATCGAGATGAAACCTCAGAAGTTTATTTTCCCAACAATGATCAAGTTCTTTTTATTCGACTTGAGGCGACGTCCACGATGGCTTTGGTCTTGAATGATTGACTTCAATGCCCTTTTATGCACCACAAAGCCAAGGAAATCTCTTGCCCGCACACAAAAAGCACATTTCAATGGATTCATCTTTAATCCATATTGTCTCATTCTCTCGAACGATCTTCGCAGATGATAAAGATGCTGTCGACTCGTAGTTCCGACTTAACCACAATGTCGTCATATAAACTTGCATGAAATCTTCAATAAAATCATGAAACATCGAATTCATTACCCGCTGATACGTGGTCTTCGATTCTTCAGTCGAATGGCATCACCACCCATTCATAGGTGCCTAACGCCCATAACGAAAGTCGCTGCACATCTTCTTCTCGAATAAAGATTTGCTATAACCAGCATAACCATCAAGCATACTTAGATATTGAACTCCAATTTAATCACAAGCATTTCAAAGAACAGTACATACATATTCATCTTTGGAGTAGCAGATTAAATTCCTAAAATCAATACGCACTAAGTTTGCCATTCTTTTAAGGATCGCACAATGTTTCCAACCACTGACATACCTTGCAGCGAATGAACTTGCTCTTGAGAAGTCTTCGATTCCTCTTTATCTTTGACACCACGGCAAGAGCGAAGGCCGAGGCGCCCTCGCTTTTTACCTGCATTGGGCCCCATCTTTCATTGGTAGTTTGTTCACCACCCTCGCTAAACCTGTATTTCGTTATAATCCCATGCAAAACAATCTTTAAATTCTTTAAGCAAAGAGATTACCTTCATTTTTAGTTCGGTCGATGTTGGCGCTTATATACGCGGCCTTTATCTCCCTTTTCGCCAAGGTCGACCTCCTCTAAAGGATCTGGGTCGTATTTTCTCTCGCGCCATAGATCCTTCTCGAACCCTAAAGGTTCTTCGTCAGATATGCAATCTAGACGATGCTCTTCGACGCTTTTTCGACACTCTGTATATTCGTGGTTTTGGCTCACAGTACCATATTAACCTCATTCGACAACCAACCTTTGCTGGCTACCACAACCAGTTTGCCTCACCTCCATGGCTGACCGATCTTGTTTTCTGCAACATATGTCGAAATTTGCAAGGCTTCTAACCTTTACATCGCCGGGTTGGTTGCCCTCCACCAAGAGGGCTTAGGGTCCGTGATATAGATCCTCTATAGGCTCCACGTCCCAAACAAAACCATGAGTTTCGTAGCCTCAAAGATAAAAGATTCGTATAACTCCTAAGATCCTCCTTCACCGAAGGTACGGGCAATATTAGCTAGTCATGGTCGAAATCTTGACCAACATGGTTGATACATCGCCAAGAAATATCCTTGGTCAAGATTGATATTTTCCGCATGCCGCCTTCTCTCCAAATTATCATACCGATGAGATGATGGCACACTCCGACACCATGAAGCCACTTCGACCAACCAGCAGATTGTAACTAGGCTTCCTCTAATGACCATGAGATGGTCATCTTTGACATCGAGCCAACAAAGTGATGTTGACCCGATCACCCCCACGTGATTCTTTGTATTTCCTTCGTAGTCCGACAAGACCACGCTATGAGTTCGATGTCATGTCAAACATACCCATTTTCTTCAGAGCGTGGTGCATGATGTTAAATGTAGCAACAATAATCCACCAAAGACTGTTCACAAAGTGACATCTTGGACTTCGCCCTAATCCAAAGGCTTCAAATGGCTCTTCATGGCCATGCCGCCAAAGCATCCCCGGTTCTCGGCGTAACCATTATCCACGGCAGCACGCACGCTTACGAGGAAGATTGACAATTTCGACCTCGCCGGTTCTCAACATCAAGCTACATTGTATTCTCATGCAACATAGTGACAATATCGACCAAGACGTCAAGCTTGCTTCGCACTGAGGCTAAATCGCTAGTAACCTCGTCGATCTTTGGCAATGTGTGTTGCCCACATATTTCTTAATCACGCTTCACAACCGATCCACCTTAACTTTGTATCTCTTCCGTTACCATTCTTTCTTTTGGCATCTCTCAGTACAAAGAACGGCCAACCTTTCACCGCTTCTTCCTCCGAAACGCTCCATTGAGTTCGCCTATGGGTTCCCTCCCTCATGTAATTCTCGCAGACATGACTTCTTCCTTTCGTGGCAACTTCACGCAGAACTCATCATCGACTTCGCTTTAACCTCCCTTAGCGAAAGCAAAATACGGAAGTTTCAAGACCTAATCGAGGCTTCGATCCAAGTGTCCTTCGAGCATCAGCAGGGGAACGAAGTCTTAGGTTTGAATGGTGGGGCTTTGGATCCCTCCTATCCATCGTTGTCCTCCCTCGCAACTGCAAAGAATCAAGTTTTCGACATGCTCTTATGAGTGCTACAGATCTTGGGCACAAACCTACATCGAGCCTCGCTCTTGCCGCTTCGAGGAAATCCAAGACTTCCTCTTCGTTTTGGGTAAACGCGCCCATCTTGACTAACGGACTTTCCTTCACTTTCCTCGACCATATTGTCTTCTTTGAGAAATTTTCAACATCTACCACGCTGATTTCAAAGAACCTCAAGAAACAAAGCCTCTTCTTGCCTCAATGGCTCTGAGTCAATCTTCATCCTCCCCGAGTGCTTAACCAGACGGCCTTCTTCATGCGATTTTTGGACCGCATCCCAAAAGAACACATTGAGAAGTAGTGTGACCAAGAAAGTTATGATATTTACAAAACCTCTTTTCTGCCTTTGCTCTAATGGCATTTTAGCATCTACCGGAATTAAAATCGACCATCTTTCACTAATGCATCAAATATCTCCTCACATTTACTAACATCAAAAGTGTGTTTTAAGGTGAAATTTTGAGCTACTTCCCATGCACAAACTTTTTCCTTCTAGGAAAGTGACTTGCATTCATAAGGTGTTCCGCTTCATTTCACCAAATCTATCTCTCGCTCAGGCTAGATATAATCCGCTCTTCATACGGCCTGCGGTCGCCATAGCTCTATATAAGCCACTTCTTTCTCGACCTTAGCCTTAGTGTGTCTAACCTTCTCAACCTCAAACGCCAGGTGTCGAACCCCGTCTCGCTAGCGACATACTTTCCACAAATGTGGATCGACTTTCTTCCTAATGGAATAATCTAAACCTCCGCCACCATCCGTATCAACTCATGCCGTGCACTGGGTGAAACACCCAGCTTTTAGGACCC
>CM038794.1:132636533-132810120 GCA_021764765.1 Vicia sativa
TTCCAATACAAAGAATCGCCCGCGCTAAGATAGAACCCTGAGAGTATAATTTCCCGGTGAAATCACTCTTGAATCCTAAGAGGATGGTTTCCCGGTGAAACCACTCTCAAGGATTCAATCAATCAACCCTTCAAAATGTATGTGATGAAATAGATTGGATACATTTTTCATTAAGATGACATTTGTCTTTGTCTCTTAATAACATCCTTTGCTTCCACTAGCATAAGTAGAACTACGATTGCTCGACTTTCTCAACCTCCTTTGAGAATACGTAGGCACAGGTCTCATACTTGGAGAGCATACTTCTTTCTCCCTCAAACCAAACAAAACCATAGCTCCCTTAGATCCGGGCTACAAATGCTCGATTCCCATTAAAGGATATGTATGAGAAGATCGATGATCTTTGCGAGCACAATAATAACAAAACCTAGGATCCCACATAACCTACCCTTCTTAAAATCCAAAGGAGAAACTTTCCCAAGAATAGAATAGCAAAATTAAAACACACAAACAAATCAAAAATATTCATATATATATATATATATATATATATATATATATATATATATATAGGCTATAGATAACTATATATATTTAGGGTACCACATCTATTCCCTTTATATAACAAACCTCCTTGCTCATTGTTGCACCCCAAAATTTGCCCTCCTATCTCGATTTTATCTGGCTTAGGCTTCACGTTCATCTGCATACGCGTCCATTAGGTCATTGGCATTAAACAGTCATTCATCCATTGCACATGCATCATTTCGTTGTATTTAAGTTGACCAAAAGTCAGTTTAAATTGATGTTTGCATCGTTTTATAGTTATAAAATACCGATATTTCACTTCATTCATTTTATCTCCTTACACATTTCTTGTGTCATTTAAGTTGATTATATGTCGATGATATCAATATTTTCATTTTATAAGCAATTTGTTAAAAGCGATTCGACACTGTACGAAAATTAGTGGGAAAAATATTTCAAACTTTCGCCTCTAACTCACTGCTTTATGAATCTACGTGTCGCGTAGATCATGAAGATGTGATCTCTCTAATTTTTCGATACATTTCGAAGTTTTGTTTTTAACCGTAAGTGTTTTAAAATCAGGTATTCTTCATTATCGTTTTATTTTGATTTTAATTATTTCAATAATTTTTATTTAATCTATGAAACCCGTAATTTATTTTAATATGTTTATTTTATTTTTTCGGATAATTTATTGTCCAAATTTATATAATTTCTGTCAATTTTAGATGTCTTTTTTTTATCTCAAAAAAATCAAACAAAATACTATTGGGCTTGTTAATTTTACCCAATTTTGTAGCCATGTTGTCAAAAGGGTATTTTACGCATTATCAAAATATACCTAAACCTAATATTTGGGTATATATGTGTATGTTATGTTATTGATTAAAGGGGATCGAAAATGTGAGGGAGGCGGATCTGAAAAATAAAAAATAAACTTTGAAGAGCTTCTCTTCATCTCCATTCCCTCAACCTTCAGTCAAACCCAAACATCCATACACTCTTGCCCTACTACCTCCTTCCAAAATAACAACTACATCCACTCCCTCTGCCTGTTTCCACTCCCTCTCATCGTTTCTCCTTCTAATCACACTCCCTGCTAACCCTCTCAGTCGCTGTCACTCCCACCGTTCACAACCATGTCACCTCTGTTCCGGCAACCTCAACCACACACCTTAATCCGCTGTCACTCTCTCTTCCGTCGTCCCATTCCCATCACTGCCGGTACTATCTTCCTCACATCTTCCCACCGTCACTCTCAATAGCCATCATTGTAACCATCATCATCTTTTTCACCTTCATCCGTCACTACAACCTCCATTCTGCCTCTCTCACACCAACACCTTCATTCAACCCACATAAACCTCATTCCGACATACACACTCCCTGTCATCTCCTTCAATTCAAACCCTCGGCCGCTACTATTCCCTTCATCTTCCATCCGCCTTCCACTCACCCTCCTTACACAGTCCCAAATCACCTTCAGTTTCCTCAACAACCTCCAGCTGCAAACTTCTTGCTTTCTTCAACCCTCGTCGATCCTTCCTTCATATACTTCCTCCGTCAATCCAAACCACTCTCTCCGTTTCCGCTAACTTCCATCGCAGCTTCAAACCCCTGTTTCCTCTCACAACTTCCATCGATCGTACACCTCTGTTTCCTGTCGCTCCAGAACCACCGGCCATTTCACCATCCTCACAGCCACTCTTCATCCACTCTCCAGCCATAACCCACTCACTGTCTCACAACTACCACGTATCCCTCCATCATCCCTTTCGTCTCAGGTTGCTAGAGAAGCGTTGCGAAGAAGCAGCGTCGATGTTCCGGAGATGGTTCGCGATCTTGACGCTGTGCAAACCCGACCTATCACTAAACTCTATCTGTCTAACTTGGATGATAGGGCTTCCAACGAAGATATTCATCTGCTGTTCTCGGAAGAGGGTGTGTTGGAAAGGTATTCCTTTTATTATGATCAGTTTGGGAGGTCAAAAGGAATAACAGAAGTTGTTTTTACAAGGCGGTCTGATGCTTTATCAGCCCTCAAAAGACCAAATGACCCGCGTCTTTGCAAGGGAAGAAAGGAAGGTTAGCGGTATCAGGTTCAACAACAACTTATATTGTCCATGCTTCAAATCAGTATCGCACAAACAAGAATTCGTCAACATCGTCACGGTTGGTAAATTTCAATTTCGCTACGTTTGTGTTATTTGAGTCAAACTATCATACTGTGATTTATTTGTGTGAAATAGTCTAACATTGTTTTTAGTTTAGAATTGCAACGATGTGATGAATTATCTGAAAATTAGTTTGATAGTTCCTTATAACGTAAGGATTGCCTGAAGATTTTGGAATTTTAATTAACCTTTTATAATGAAAGTTTGATGTCGGTTTCGGTATCTATGCCAAGATCATCTTGTTTCTGCCTTAATGTTCAATTGAAATTGTGAAGTGATATCCGTGTTTTAGTTTCGATGAAGGTGATTTCGTTTCCGCGTTTATTCGCATAGAAACTAACCGAGAAACCATTTGGCATTCATTTGTTTTGTTTCAATGCGGTTTAATGATCATGCAGCGTTTAATTGTAAATCTAGCAGAAACATGTTGAAGCCGTGTATTATGTTTTCTCGTTTCTTTTAATTTCGGTTGAATATGAGATAAGGGTTCCATAATGGTTTCGATGATGGTTCAAGGTCTATGTCGCATTATTTGTGTAAGACTTAACCGAGAACCAATTTGTATTTGAACGATGGAATCTTGGATGCAATGACAATGGTGTTTCGTTAGTTTATTTGATTTAAGTGGAATTTTTGAGTGTTTCTTAATATAATTGAGTTGCTGCCGTTTTGGCTCATGCGGTTAAAATGTGCTTAAAACTCAATTTTCCACGTTTTGATTGATTAATAACATGAGTTCTTTGGTTAGTCCATTTGTGAATCGATAATCATGAATAAATTCTTGATTCTTGAATTGTTCAATCATACACATAAGTTGCATCCGATTTTAAGATCTTGCACATTAACCACGTTTATCTTATTGCCATTTCATTTCAAATCTATTCCACACTATGCTACTAACATGTTTGCTATTTGTGAAGGTACTCAAGAATTGTCCAAGTATATTTTCTATTGGTGCACCTATATATTCTTTAATTGTTATTATAGTTCTATTACTATTTTTGATATAAAATATAATTATATAGTATTTCTATTTTATATTTAGTATTGTGAATACAATTATATAGTATTTCTATTTCCTATTTAGTATTGTAAATACAATTATACTACTTTTATTCATATTCTTTATTTGGTTCATTTTGTAAATAAAATTATATTGTAATTATTATTTCTTGTGTTATGATTTCGAATTTGGAATTTAATTCAACTTTCGAATGAATTTGAATGCAAATATATCTATTCCTCGCATAGTTTTTGTTTGTATCTTGAGTGATGTAGGAATCTTCATTTGGTATTCATCCGATGCATCAAGCCTTATCCGATCTTGAAGACTACTTGGAGCTCAACTCTTGCACAACATAAAAGCTATTTATTTATTCAAACTAATTTGATTTGGTTGTAATAGCTTAGAATTTATTTCCTTGTGTGTTCTAATTATCGTTTAATCACGCGTTTATCATATTAGAACACATAGCCTCCTCTTGGGCTCCTCATCAATGAACAGGTAAACATACACAATGCACACCTGCACACATTCATAGTTTGGTCCTGGGCTTTTCTACAGCGACAACTATTCGATCGATTGTTCCAATCGGTCGTTTAGAATACTAGTGTCACGCTAGTCCCACTTTTAGGAGCATACATAAAGCCACTTTGTATGGGCTCGCTTGTTTTCCTAATTGAATCATTCTATCCACAACCAAACCCCTAAAACACTTTCAAATTAAATTAATTAATTGAATTTGTTTTCAAAAATCAATTTTTCTACAAAACAAAAAAAACATGGTGCTATGGTATTTAAGTAAATCGTTAGAGGATAGCCCGACGATTTAATTAAAATGTAAAGTATTTGGGCCATTAGAGGGTAACCCAATGACTTAAATACTTTATTCCATACACTTAATAAAAGTGAACTTTGTTTCACCTCACTCTTTTCATAATAAAGATTTTGGATGAGAGATGATCGGTTGACCTCAATCACCAATCTCGAGTATTGAATCGTTAGAGGATAACCCAACGTTTTGATACTTGTCATCTACAATTAAAATCAATTCAACCCATTCAAATTCCTTTTCCGCTCATACGCGGTCATCAAAAGAAACATTTTCTTCTAAAATCAACACAACCAATCCAAGACATTTTCAACAAGAACTACGGAGTTTTGACTTTCCCATTGCACGAGGGAATACGTAGGCACGCGGTTTCGAAACCGTGTCAAACTCAAAATGATAACAAAAAAATCCATTTTCTTTTTATTCATGACTTAGAAATTAGCGATTACACACACACAGACATATTTTGAACTAAATGGGTCCCATCGAGTACGATGGACGTAAGAGGTGCTAATACCTTCCTCTTGCGTAACCGACTCCCGAATCTATGCTTTTTGGTCTTGTAGACCGCCTTATCCGATTTTTGTGGGTTTTATCTATATTTCCCCGTTCTTTCTAGAACGAATAAAATTAGGTGGCGATTTCATTGTTTTGAAAATTCATTTAAATGATTTTTGAAAATCGAGTTGCTTCAGTTGGCGACTTCACTGGGGAAAATTTTAAAATCTTTTTGACTAAGCGAGTCAACCCTAGTTTAGTTCTTCGCATGTTTGTGTGTTTGTTTATCGCTTTCTTCTTTAAGCTTATCTATTATTTATTTGCTTATTTTCCTCTATACTTTGTATATTATTTTGTTGATATATTATTGTGATGGGAATTCATGGGCATTGATACATAGATAAGCCCACTACCCAGGCTTCTAGGTCACCTTTTAGGAATAGAGGGGTTGCGTAGCCTAGGTCCACCTGACTCCATTGTCTTGTTGGCCCGAAGCGAAGACTCCGGCTTAGAGTTGGTTGTTTTTAAGGAGGTTGTTGGCCCGCGCGATAGCGCAGGACATCAATCTTTGGACAAATGACCTATAACTCTAAGTTTGTTCATGTTGTCCTAACCAAGACCAAACGCTCAAATTTTGGATTTCGAGCATCCCGTTAAGAGCCGTTTCTTGGGGTATACTTTTGCAAATACTATCACCATGTAGGCCTCTCGCGCGATGATAATATTTGTTAAAAGGGGATCTGAGACTCCGAGAAATATTTAGCAAAAAACATTAGAACCACCTTATTCGGGATTATTGGGTAGAAGCCTAGAGCTATCCTATCGTAGGAGCCCACCTAAATAAGTTGTTCTAATTGCCAATACCATCCCTGATTCACGTCTCTGTGAACCTGTTATTATCATCACATTGCATACCATTTGCATCAATCATCTCAAAAGAGTTTATTTCTCTCATCATTCTTGCATCATCATGCATTTCATTCACTTCAATCAGAGGACTCATTTCAACCTGGCTTCTTGCTCAAAATCTCAAGACTGCAAGACTGATTTCCTGGCATCGTCGTCATCATGGATCAACTTCAGGCAAGTGTGGCTGCGATGAATACTCATATAGATACCCAGATGGATCAATTCATGGAGATTATCCAGAACCTTGCCATTGGACAAGAAGAGTTAAAGCAAGTTGTTCAGAGATCCGAAGTTGTTACTACTGATCATCCACCAAGTGTTAATCTTAACCATGAGGAGGTCCTTTCAGATCAAAATGTCAAAAACACCGTTCAGATGCTTGCCAATGGAATTCCTCATTATGATGACATCTTCGAGTCTTCGTTTGACACCTTCAGGTTTTCGATTGAAGAGCCTGAGTCTGATAAAAAGCTTCACCTCCTTGAGAAAAGGATGAAAGCTATTAAGGGTCGTGTTTCCCTTGGTTTAGACGCTCCTAGTTTGTGCTTGGTGCCTGGTATCAAAATTCCTGCAAAATTCAATGTCCCCACTTTCGAGAAGTATAAGGGTACCTCTTGTCCGATTACAAGCTCCTCATGCACGTTTTTCAAGATAGCCTTAGTGGAGCATCTCTCGAATGGTACACTCAGCTTGAACGAACTCACATCCAAACTTGGCGGGAATTGGCTGAAGCTTTTGTCAATCAGTACATGGCTCCCACCAGAATTCAACTTCAGGGTTTGACTCAGAAGACTGAAGAATCTTTCAAAGCGTATGCGCAGAGATGGAGAGAATTAGCTGCTAGAGTTCAACCTCCTCTTTTGGAACGAGAACTCATTGAGATGTTCTCTAATACTTTGCGAGGCCCCTATCTGATTGCTGGATGTACTTCTACGTTTTCACACCTAGTTGTTGTAGGGGAACGAATTGAGCGTGGTCTCAAGATGGGCAACATTCAGGATGATGCTATTGCTTCTGAATTTCTAAAACAAATTGATGAAGAGACAAGTACAATTTCCGAGGACGAGGAAGAAGCTCCTGCTTACCGTCCATTTCAAATTCCTAATCAGGTGACAAAAGCTACTTCTAATCAGTGTGCTCCACAAATTTGTGTTGCAACTACCTGTCGAACACCAGGTCAGTATGCTCCCCAGCAGCAGAACGCTACCAGGCAACAAACTTATCAACAAAATCGTCAGCAACGAGATGGGAAGAATCTGATAAGGCCAAGAAAAGTGCATAATCCAATCCCCATGCCTTATAGTGAGTTGCTAACTCACTTACTCCAACATTCTTTGGTGGAGTTAAAGGAGCTCGGGACGCCTCCTTTTCCATATCCTTTGGGATATAATCCTAATGCCTACTGTGAGTTCCATTATGGGGCACCTGGCCATACAATTGAAGGATGTAATCTTTTCAAAGGCACAGTTCAGAAACGCATTGATTCCAAAGCAATCACGTTCACACCGGAGGGCCTACGCATCAATTGATCTCTCTTTTGACTCAGTGAACGCTAGGACTACGAAGTGCATCTTCTGAAGCAAGAAATCCATACGGAGACCAGTCTCCTCAACATGGAGATTTATAGTTTCATCTTGCATGCTCAATTGTAATCTTTCTTGTTTTGTTCAGTACTTTCTTGTATGCAAAACTTGCTCATTTCTGAATACTAATCATAATGCATTGAATATGTTTGTCTTGAATTGATCCATTCGCTATCACTCTTATTTGTTTTTATATGCTTTTGATATTCAACTCTTATTAATAAAGCAACACCTCTGTAGGGAGGATGACGAACAATTTACCAAGAATCTCAAACGTTATACTTTCGAGTAAAAACCCTGCTAATGATGTACAGGCCTTGTTTCAAATTCCCAAACACCGGAGATATAAGGGAGTGAAACCCTCGTTAACCCCTTTCGAGCCTCGAAGTAGGAGTTTATTTTCTGTTCAGAAAAAACCCTCATTTTTTTTTAACCTGGGGCAGGGTAGTGTTCAGTTAACCCGATCGAGCATTCAAAACTCATCAAGAGTGTGCATCCAAGGATACAACAATGGTTATCCTTCAAAAGATCGAGGAAAGTCAAAACCACAATGCTCAACCTTCGCCAATCAACAATGTGCATCGAAAGAGGTTGAAACCGTAAAGGTTATCTCTCACACAAGAAATCAGCAGATGATGATACCACAATTGTTATCTCTCATCCGCCAAGGATTCAAGCAGTCACAATCACCTCCAATAAAACAAGGGTGGAAGATCACACGACTTGTTCAAAAGAAAAGTGATGTAAAAAATGACAAAAAGCCCGCTAAGTCGAAACTTCATAATAAGTCGCTTAGGCAAAAATGGCAAAAGAAAACAAAATAAAAAGGATTACAAAACAAAATAAAATCCTCATCAAAAGAACAAAGGCGTGTGATCAGACACTAAAAGCAAAAGGTGAGTGACTGTCGTGTCCAAAAAAACCTCAATGGTTCCTCAACCGCATCATAAACTTCTCTCAAGAGATGAATGCTTGCATCAAGTTATCTGAACCTAGGATTGGAGAACATCACGGAGAATGGGAGGGCATCAAATGTTTTGAGCCTAAAAATCTTTTTCTAAAAACCCGTGAACCAGACCACGTTACAACCCTTGAAAGTCCTAATTGAAGCATGGGTTAATTCGAAAGCAAAACTGTTACAAGAATACGGTAACCTGACTCCTAGGAGGCTTGCTAAACATTTGAGTTGGTATCACTCAATCTTTTACAAAAAATTCAATGTTTCGATATCTTTTCAATAAAAGATTTTTTAAACTTCAAGACGAACATGAACTTTGCATTAGAATTATCATTCGTAGAATAAAACATTCTTTGCATATAGATAAGTGCTTAAACATCAAGTGAGCTTGCATAATGAGCATCAAATAGATGGTTTTGATTGTCCTGAAGGACATATTGCTTCAAGTATCTGACTGAACACGAAGCAGCTCGAGTTGAGAAGTAAGGTTGTGAAGTAGCCTACTTTCAAGATGTGAATTAATCACCCTAAGTAGGTGATGTCTTCAAAAGTCCCGCCTATCTGGGACATTTATGTCGAGATTCGAAGAATCTCTCAAAGGGCTAAGTAAAACAATCAAAGTTGAGAAGTGAGGTTGTGAAGTAGCCTACTTTCAAGATGAAAGTTAATCACCCTGAGTAGGTGATATCTTCAAAGTTCAATCAATCTGGGGCATTTATGTCGAGATTCAGAGAATCTCTCAAGAGGCTGAGCAATCAAGGGCATTCATCCGAGCATGGTTGACACCTTCTTCACCTTCGGTTGCCCAGGGGCAATGTTTCCAAGTCTACAACATTGGGGTAGATTATCTTGATGGTACAGATCTCAGGAAGCTCTCTCGAGGCTATTTTCTACAGTCTCTACAGACCAGGGCAACACACTATGCAGGGGCATTCCTCCACCTCATAATTAATCAAGTCAAGTCCAGGCGCAAGCTAAACAACTGTTGAGTTTGAAGGACGTGTCGGGAAGTCAGGATCGTTATCCTCATCTTATCAGAGATCTAAGTCTGTGTTGGGTTTTCTCCATTAGAAGTTAAGGATCAATATCTCCAACTCGAGTCAGGATTGTCATCCTCATCAGAGATCAAGGTTTAATTCCTGGTTGTTTTTTTCCTTCAACAGAAGTCAGAAGACGGGATTCTATCCTTTGAGTTCCAAAAGATGTCTTTGCTTCGACACATTGCATATAGTAATCATCATTGCAGTGTTTCGCATTTTCTGCAGATTTTTGTTATCCAATTATTTTAGAATAAAAAGCGTGATACGCCTGAGCATTGGTCAACTGACAAAGTTTCTTTCTCTCCAACAAGGGTTATCTATGGCATATGTGTGCTTGGATGTTATCACCCCTTCCCCGACGCGGAAGATCGCAAAGAACGGTTTACACCAGCAAGATCATTTTCAAAGGATGCCAGAAGATGTTGTCGACCCGTCTTATGCAAGAACTCGTTATCCAGAGTTATTGAAATCAGGAACTCTACGCAACAAGATCATCATCCCAGATGAATGTTAATCTCCAAGAGTTACTTCCCCAGTGATGTAGATCATTGAAAGTTAATGCTTCTATTCTACAATCCCCCTGTCAGGGTCCATACTATCGTCTCTTTGATAAAGACCAATTGATCTACGTTCAATTCATTGGATGGTTGATGTTTCCTCGGCAGTTCACAATTGCCTTTAGTCCCAGACGAAATATTAAAACATGCATCATTGCATTACATTGCATCCTCAAAAACGCGTAGCATTTCCATTGATATGGAGCATTACGCTAAAAAAAAATAATCTCAAACATGCATCTAAGCATAAGCCAGATTAAAGTCTTCCTCGAGTACCTTTTGCGTCTCCGAAGAGAAGTTTATCCATAAAAATCCCCAAGTGGTATTCCCAGTCAGGGTTCCCTCAAGAAATTCTTCTTGTTGTTGTTATCTGCATTTTTGACCCCGTGTCGGTCTCCTACATCATTCAAATTCAATATATTTACCAAGCGTCTTGCTTTTTGCAAATTCTTATTTTGGTTATCTTACCCGTGTTTGCCTCTGTCGTTAGAGTGCGAGTAAGAGTTGGTGTCTAACATTTCTTGCTTCTTAATTGTTTGAGTATCCATACTTGGTGTGTGGTAATTCATATAATTGCCACTCTTGAAGAATTACACCCCGCCTTTGGCCTGAGGAATATTGTATTTCTTGCATATTTGCAACCTTTTAAAGTCCAACATAGTCGGGCGATCCTTGCTAGGATCCCCTTTGTTTGGCCTCTTTCCCCGTGAATTCGTCTTTGATCGACGATGTTACCATTCCATATATCTTTCCCCCAGTGAGTCTGCTCCAGTCGGTCTCATTCTTGCGTATGTCTAATATCCTTACCTGACATATGCTCCCTATATGTGTTCAATATCCTTACCGAACATGTATATTCGATCCCTATATGTGTCCAATATCCTTACCGGGCATGTATATTTCGAAACCTTTGTTAGAGTCGTCTTCGGTCGGTCTCTTTCCGGTGTATGTCTAATATCCTTACCTGACATACCAGAGCTTTTGTTCCCGATCCCACTGTAAATATATAAATAAAAAAAAATCAAAAAAATTTAAAATACGAAAAAGCACAAAATATTTCTACTTGTTCTTCGGAGCGCAAATTTTTGCGTTCTTGTAGTATTTAATCTTCTTCTACCTTGAAAGTTCAAAAGGCTAGCGCCAATCTCACTTCCAGTTTTAAGACGATTAAATAGGGGCAACTGTTGCACCCCAAAATTTACCCTCCTATCTCGATTTTATCTGGCTTAGGCTTCACGTTCATCTGCATACGCGTCCATTAGGTCATTGGCATTAAACAGTCATTCATCCATTGCACATGCATCATTTCGTTGTATTTAAGTTGACCAAAAGTCAGTTTAAATTGACGTTTGCATCGTTTTATAGTTATAAAATACCCGATATTTCACTTCATTCATTTTTATCTCCTTACCTGTTTACTGTGTCATTTTAAGTTGATTATATGTCGATGATATCGATATTTTGATTTTATAAACAGACTGTTAAAAGCGATTCGACACTGTACGAAAATTAGTGGGAAAAATATTTCAAACTTTCGCCTCTAACTCACTGCTTTATGAATCTACGTGTCGCGTAGATCATGAAGATGTGATCTCTCTAATTTTTCGATACATTTCGAAGTTTTGTTTTTAACCGTAAGTGTTTTAAAATCAGGTATTCTTCATTATCGTTTTATTTTGATTTTAATTATTTCAATAATTGTTATTTAATCTATGAAACCCGTAATTTATTTTAATATGTTTATTTTATTTTTTCGGATAATTTATTGTCCAAATTTATATAATTTCTGTCAATTTTAGATGTCTTTTTTTTATCTCAAAAAAATCAAACAAAATACTATTGGGCTTGTTAATTTTTACCCAACCCAATTTTGTAGCCCATGTTGTCAAAAAGGGTATTTTAGGCATTATCAAAAATAACCTAAACCTAATATTTGGGTATATATGTGTATGTTATGTTATTGATTAAAGGGGATCGAAAATGTGAGGGAGGCGGATCTGAAAAATAAAAAATAAACTTTGAAGAGCTTCTCTTCATCTCCATCCCCTCAACCTTCAGTCAAACCCAAACATGCATACACTCTTGCCCTACTACCTCCTTCCAAAATAACAACTACATCCACTCCCTCCGCCTGTTTCCACTCCCTCTCATCGTTTCTCCTTCTAAACACACTCCCTGCTAACCCTCTCAGCCGCTGTCACTCCCACTGTTCACAACCATGTCACCTCTGTTCCGGCAACCTCAACCACACACCTTAATCCGCTGTCACTCTCTCTTCCGTCGTCCCATTCCCATCACTGCCGGTACTACCTTCCTCACATCTTCCCACCGTCACTCTCAATAGCCACCATTGTAACCATCATCATCTTTTTCACCTTCATCCGTCACTACAACCTCCATTCTGCCTCTCTCACACCAACACCTTCATTCAACCCACATAAACCTCATTCCGACATACACACTCCCTGTCATCTCCTTCAATTCAAACCCTCGGCCGCTACTATTCCCTTCATCTTCCATCCGCCTTCCACTAACCCTCCTTACACAGTCCCAAATCACCTTCAGTTTCCTCAACAACCTCCAGCTGCAAACTTCTTGCTTTCTTCAACCCTCGTCGATCCTTCCTTCATATACTTCCTCCGTCAATCCAAACCACTCTCTCCGTTTCCGCTAACTTCCATCGCAGCTTCAAACCCCTGTTTCCTCTCACAACTTCCATCGATCGTACACCTCTGTTTCCTGTCGCTCCAGAACCACCGGCCATTTCACCATCCTCACAGCCACTCTTCATCCACTCTCCAGCCGTAACCCACTCATTGTCTCACAACTACCACGTATCCCTCCATCATCCCTTTCGTCTCAGGTTGCTAGAGAAGCGTTGCGAAGAAGCAGCGTCGATGTTCCGGAGATGGTTCGCGATCTTGACGCTGTGCAAACCCGACCTATCACTAAACTCTATCTGTCTAACTTGGATGATAGGGCTTCCAACGAAGATATTCATCTGCTGTTCTCGGAAGAGGGTGTGTTGGAAAGGTATTCCTTTTATTATGATCAGTTTGGGAGGTCAAAAGGAATAACAGAAGTTGTTTTTACAAGGCGGTCTGATGCTTTATCAGCCCTCAAAAGACCAAATGACCGCGTCTTTGCAAGGGAAGAAAGGAAGGTTAGCGGTATCAGGTTCAACAACAACTTATATTGTCCATGCTTCAAATCAGTATCGCACAAACAAGAATTCGTCAACATCGTCACGGTTGGTAAATTTCAATTTCGCTACGTTTGTGTTATTTGAGTCAAACTATCATACTGTGATTTATTTGTGTGAAATAGTCTAACATTGTTTTTAGTTTAGAATTGCAACGATGTGATGAATTATCTGAAAATTAGTTTGATAGTTCCTTATAACGTAAGGATTGCCTGAAGATTTTGGAATTTTGATTAACCTTTTATAATGAAAAGTTTGATGTCGGTTTCGGTATCTATGCCAAGATCATCTTGCTTCTGCCTTAATGTTCAATTGAAATTGTGAAGTGATATCCGTGTTTTAGTTTCGATGAAGGTGATTTCGTTTCCGCGTTTATTCGCATAGAAACTAACCGAGAAACCATTTGGCATTCATTTGTTTTGTTTCAATGACGGTTTAATGATCATGCCGCGTTTAATTGCGTGTAAATCTAACCGAGAAACATGTTGAAACGCCGTGTATTATGTTTTTCTCGTTTCTTTTAATTTCGGTTGAATATGAGATAAGGGTTCCATAATGGTTTCGATGATGGTTCAAGGTCTATGTCGCATTATTTGTGTAAGACTTAACCGAGAACCAATTTGTATTTGAACGATGGAATCTTGGATGCAATGACAATGGTGTTTCGTTAGTTTATTTGATTTAAGTGGAATTTTTTGAGTGTTTCTTAATATAATTGAGTTGCTGCCCGTTTTTGGCTCATGCGGTTAAAATGTGCTTAAAACTCAATTTTCCACGTTTTTTTGATTGATTAATAACATGAGTTCTTTGGTTAGTCCATTTGTGAATCGATAATCATGAATAAATTCTTGATTCTTGAATTGTTCAATCATACACATAAGTTGCATCCGATTTTAAGATCTTGCACATTAACCACGTTTATCTTATTGCCATTTCATTTCAAATCTATTCCACACTATGCTACTAACATGTTTGCTATTTGTGAAGGTACTCAAGAATTGTCCAAGAGTATATTTTCTATTGGTGCACCTATATATTCTTTAATTGTTATTATAGTTCTATTACTATTTTTGATATAAAATATAATTATATAGTATTTCTATTTTATATTTAGTATTGTGAATACAATTATATAGTATTTCTATTTCCTATTTAGTATTGTAAATACAATTATACTACTTTTATTCATATTCTTTATTTGGTTCATTTTGTAAATAAAATTATATTGTAATTATTATTTCTTGTGTTATGATTTCGAATTTGGAATTTAATTCAACTTTCGAATGAATTTGAATGCAAATATATCTATTCCTCGCATAGTTTTTGTTTGTATCTTGAGTGATGTAGGAATCTTCATTTGGTATTCATCTGATGCATCAAGCCTTATCCGATCTTGAAGACTACTTGGAGCTCAACTCTTGCACAACATAAAAGCTATTTATTTATTCAAACTAATTTGATTTGGTTGTAATAGCTTAGAATTTATTTCCTTGTGTGTTCTAATTATCGTTTAATCACGCGTTTATCATATTAGAACACATAGCCTCCTCTTGGGCTCCTCATCAATGAACAGGTAAACATACACAATGCACACCTGCACACATTCATAGTTTGGTCCTGGGCTTTTCTACAGCGACAACTATTCGATCGATTGTTCCAATCGGTCGTTTAGAATACTAGTGTCACGCTAGTCCCACTTTTAGGAGCATACATAAAGCCACTTTGTATGGGCTCGCTTGTTTTCCTAATTGAATCATTCTATCCACAACCAAACCCCTAAAACACTTTCAAATTAAATTAATTAATTGAATTTGTTTTCAAAAATCAATTTTTCTACAAAACAAAAAAAACATGGTGCTATGGTATTTAAGTAAATCGTTAGAGGATAGCCCGACGATTTAATTAAAATGTAAAGTATTTGGGCCATTAGAGGGTAACCCAATGACTTAAATACTTTATTCCATACACTCTTAATAAAAGTGAACTTTGTTTCACCTCACTCTTTTCATAATAAAGATTTTGGATGAGAGATGATCGGTTGACCTCAATCACCAATCTCGAGTATTGAATCGTTAGAGGATAACCCAAAGCTTTGATACTTGTCATCTACAATTAAAATCAATTCAACCCATTCAAATTCCTTTTCCGCTCATACGCGGTCATCAAAAAAACATTTTCTTCTAAAATCAACACAACCAATCCAAGACATTTTCAACAAGAACTACGGAGTTTTGACTTTCCCATTGCGAGGAATCGTGAGCACGCGGTTTCGAAACCGTGTCAAACTCAAAATGATAACAAACAAATCCATTTTCTTTTTATTCATGACTTAGAAATTAGCGATTACACACACACAGACATATTTTGAACTAAATGGGTCCCATCGAGTACGATGGACGTAAGAGGTGCTAATACCTTCCTCTTGCGTAACCGACTCCCGAATCTATGCTTTTTGGTCTTGTAGACCGCCTTATCCGATTTTTGTGGGTTTTATCTATATTTCCCCGTTCTTTCTAGAACGAATAAAATTAGGTGGCGATTTCATTGTTTTGAAAATTCATTTAAATGATTTTTGAAAATCGAGTTGCTTCAGTTGGCGACTTCACTGGGGAAAATTTTAAAATCTTTTTGACTAAGCGAGTCAACCCTAGTTTAGTTCTTCGCATGTTTGTGTGTTTGTTTATCGCTTTCTTCTTTAAGCTTATCTATTATTTATTTGCTTATTTTCCTCTATACTTTGTATATTATTTTGTTGATATATTATTGTGATGGGAATTCATGGGCATTGATACATAGATAAGCCCTACCGAGCTTCTAGGTCACCTTTTAGGAATAGAGGTTGCGTAGCCTAGGTCCACTGACTCCATTGTCTTGTTGGCCGGCGAAGACTCGGCTTAGAGTTGGTTGTTTTAAGGAGGTTGTTGGCCAGCGATAGCGCAGGACATCAATCTTTGGACAAATGACCTATAACTCTAAGTTTGTTCATGTTGTCTAACCAAGACCAAGCGCTCAAATTTTGGATTTGAGCATCCCGTTAAACCGTTTCTTGGGGTATACTTTTGCAAATACTATCACCATGTAGGCCTCTATGATGATAATATTTGTTAAAAGGGATCGAGACTCAGAAATATTTAGCAAAAACATTAGAACCACCTTATTCGGGATTATTGGGTAGAAGCCTAGAGCTATCTATCGTGAGCCCACCTAAATAAGTTGTTCTAATTGCCAATACCATCCACGATTCACGTCGTGAACTGTTATTATCATCACATTGCATACCATTTGCATCAATCATCTCAAAGAGTTTATTTCTCTCATCATTCTTGCATCATCATGCATTTCATTCACTTCATCGGAGGACTCATTTCAACTGGCTTCTTGCTCAAATCTCAAGACAAGGCGATTTCGGCATCGTCGTCATCATGGATCAACTTCAGGCAAGTGTGGCTGCGATGAATACTCATATAGATACCCAGATGGATCAATTCATGGAGATTATCAAGAACCTTGCCATTGGACAAGAAGAGTTAAAGCAAGTTGTTCAGAGATCCGAAGTTGTTACTACTGACCATCCACCAAGTGTTAATTTTAACCATGAGGAGGTCCTTTCAGATCAAAATGTCAAAAACACCGTTCAGATGCTTGCCAATGGAATTCCTCATTATGATGACATCTTCGAGTCTTCGTTTGACACCTTCAGGTTTTCGATTGAAGAGCGAGTCGATAAAAGCTTCACCTCCTTGAAAAGGATGAAAGCTATTAAGGTCGTGTTCCCTTGGTTTAGGCGCTCTAGTTTGTGCTTGGTGCACAGTATCAAAATTCTGCAAAATTCAATGTCCCCACTTCGAAGTATAAGGGTACCTCTTGTCCGATTACAAGCTCCTCATACACGTTTTCAAGATAGCCTTAGTGGAGCATCTCTCGAATGGTAAACGAGCGAACTCACATCCAAACTTGGCGGGAATTGGCTGAAGCTTTTGTCAATCGTACATGGCTCCCGAATTCAACTTGGTTTGACTCGAAGAAGAATCTTTCAAAGCGTGTCAGAGATGGAGAATTAGGCTGCTAGAGTTCAACCTCCTCTTTTGGAGCGAGAACTCATTGAGATGTTCTCCGATACCTTCGGGGTCCCTATCGATTCTTTGGATGTACTTCTAAATTTTCACACCTAGTTGTTGTAGGGGAACGAATTGAGCATGGTCTAAAGATGGGCAACATTCAGGATGATGCTATTGCTTCTGAATTTCTAAAACAAATTGATGAAGAGACAAGTACAATTTCCGAGGACGAGGAAGAAGCTCCTGCTTACCGTCCATTTCAAATTCCTAATCAGGTGACAAAAGCTACTTCTAATCAGTGTGCTCCACAAATTTGTGTTGCAACTACCTGTCGAACACCAGGTCAGTATGCTCCCACGAGCAGCTACCGAACAAACTTATCAACAAAATCGTCAGCAACGAGATGGGAAGAATCTGATAAGGCCAAGAAAAGTGCATAATCCAATCCCCATGCCTTATAGTGAGTTGCTAACTCACTTACTCCAACATTCTTTGGTGGAGTTAAAGGAGCTCGGGACGCCTCCTTTTCCATATCCTTTGGGATATAATCCTAATGCCTACTGTGAGTTCCATTATGGGGCACCTGGCCATACAATTGAAGGATGTAATCTTTTCAAAGGCACAGTTCAGAAACGCATTGATTCCAAAGCAATCACGTTCACACCGGAGGGCCTACGCATCAATTGATCTCTCTTTTGACTCAGTGAACGCTAGGACTACGAAGTGCATCTTACTGAAGCAAGAAATCCATACGGAGACCAGTCTCCTCAACATGGAGATTTATAGTTTCATCTTGCATGCTCATTTGTAATCTTTCTTGTTTTGTTCAGTACTTTCTTGTATGCAAAACTTGCTCATTTCTGAATACTAATCATAATGCATTGAATATGTTTGTCTTGAATTGATCCATTCGCTATCACTCTTATTTGTTTTTATATGCTTTTGATATTCAACTCTTATTAATAAAGCAACACCTCTGTAGGGAGGATGACGAACAATTTACCAAGAATCTCAAACGGTATGCGTTCGAGGAAACACCCTACTAATGATGTACAGGCCTTGTTTCAAATTCCCAAACACCGGAGATATAAGGGAGTGAAACCCTCGTTAACCCCTTTCGAGCCTCGAAGTAGGAGTTTATTTTCTGTTCAGAAAAAACCCTCATTTTTTTTTAACCTGGGGCAGGGTAGTGTTCAGTTAACCCGATCGAGCATTCAAAACTCATCAAGAGTGCGCATCCAAGGATACAACAATGGTTATCCTTCAAAAGATCGAGGAAAGTCAAAACCACAATGCTCAACCTTCGCCAATCAACAATGTGCATCGAAAGAGGTTGAAACCGTAAAGGTTATCTCTCACACAAGAAATCAGCAGATGATGATACCACAATTGTTATCTCTCATCCGCCAAGGATTCAAGCAGTCACAATCACCTCCAATAAAACAAGGGTGGAAGATCACACGACTTGTTCAAAAGAAAAGTGATGTAAAAAATGACAAAAAGCCCGCTAAGTCGAAACTTCATAATAAGTCGCTTAGGCAAAAATGGCAAAAGAAAACAAAATAAAAAGGATTACAAAACAAAATAAAATCCTCATCAAAAGAACAAAGGCGTGTGATCAGACACTAAAAGCAAAAGGTGAGTGACTGTCGTGTCCAAAAAAACCTCAATGGTTCCTCAACCGCATCATAAACTTCTCTCAAGAGATGAATGCTTGCATCAAGTTATCTGAACCTAGGATTGGAGAACATCACGGAGAATGGGAGGGCATCAAATGTTTTGAGCCTAAAAATCTTTTTCTAAAAACCCGTGAACCAGACCACGTTACAACCCTTGAAAGTCCTAATTGAAGCATGGGTTAATTCGAAAGCAAAACTGTTACAAGAATACGGTAACCTGACTCCTAGGAGGCTTGCTAAACATTTGAGTTGGTATCACTCAATCTTTTACAAAAAATTCAATGTTTCGATATCTTTTCAATAAAAGATTTTTTAAACTTCAAGACGAACATGAACTTTGCATTAGAATTATCATTCGTAGAATAAAACATTCTTTGCATATAGATAAGTGCTTAAACATCAAGTGAGCTTGCATAATGAGCATCAAATAGATGGTTTTGATTGTCCTGAAGGACATATTGCTTCAAGTATCTGACTGAACACGAAGCAGCTCGAGTTGAGAAGTAAGGTTGTGAAGTAGCCTACTTTCAAGATGTGAATTAATCACCCTAAGTAGGTGATGTCTTCAAAAGTCCCGCCTATCTGGGACATTTATGTCGAGATTCGAAGAATCTCTCAAAGGGCTAAGTAAAACAATCAAAGTTGAGAAGTGAGGTTGTGAAGTAGCCTACTTTCAAGATGAAAGTTAATCACCCTGAGTAGGTGATATCTTCAAAGTTCAATCAATCTGGGGCATTTATGTCGAGATTCGGAGAATCTCTCAAGAGGCTGAGCAATCAAGGGCATTCATCCGAGCATGGTTGACACCTTCTTCACCTTCGGTTGCCCAGGGGCAATGTTTCCAAGTCTACAACATTGGGGTAGATTATCTTGATGGTACAGATCTCAGGAAGCTCTCTCGAGGCTATTTTCTGATCTCTGACAACACACTTGCAGGGCATTCCTCCACCTCATAATTAATCAAGTCAAGTCCAGGCGCAAGCTAAACAACTGTTGAGTTTGAAGGACGTGTCGGGAAGTCAGGATCTTTATCCTCATCTTATCAGAGATCTAAGTCTGTGTTGGGTTTTCTCCATTAGAAGTTAAGGATCAATATCTCCAACTCGAGTCAGGATTGTCATCCTCATCAGAGATCAAGGTTTAATTCCTGGTTGTTTTTTTCCTTCAACAGAAGTCAGAAGACGGGATTCTATCCTTTGAGTTCCAAAAGATGTCTTTGCTTCGACACATTGCATATAGTAATCATCATTGCAGTGTTTCGCATTTTCTGCAGATTTTTGTTATCCAATTATTTTAGAATAAAAAGCGTGATACGCCTGAGCATTGGTCAACTGACAAAGTTTCTTTCTCTCCAACAAGGGTTATCTATGGCATATGTGTGCCTTGGATGTTATCACCCCTTCCCCGACGCGGAAGATCGCAAAGAACGGTTTACACCAGCAAGATCATTTTCAAAGGATGCCAGAAGATGTTGTCGACCCGTCTTATGCAAGAACTCGTTATCCAGAGTTATTGAAATCAGGAACTCTACGCAACAAGATCATCATCCCAGATGAATGTTAATCTCCAAGAGTTACTTCCCCAGTGATGTAGATCATTGAAAGTTAATGCTTCTATTCTACAATCCCCCTGTCAGGGTCCATACTATCGTCTCTTTGATAAAGACCAATTGATCTACGTTCAATTCATTGGATGGTTGATGTTTCCTCGGCAGTTCACAATTGCCTTTAGTCCCAGACGAAATATTAAAACATGCATCATTGCATTACATTGCATCCTCAAAAACGCGTAGCATTTCCATTGATATGGAGCATTACGCTAAAAAAAAATAATCTCAAACATGCATCTAAGCATAAGCCAGATTAAAGTCTTCCTCGAGTACCTTTTGCGTCTCCGAAGAGAAGTTTATCCATAAAAATTCCCAAGTGGTATTCGATCGGGGTTCCTCGAAATTCTTCTTGTTGTTGTTATCTGCATTTTTGACCCCGTGTCGGTCTCCTACATCATTCAAATTCAATATATTTACCAAGCGTCTTGCTTTTTGCAAATTCTTATTTTGGTTATCTTACCCGTGTTTGCCTCTGTCGTTAGAGTGCGAGTAAGAGTTGGTGTCTAACCTTTCTTGCTTCTTAATTGTTTGAGTATCCATACTTGGTGTGTGGTAATTCATATAATTGCCACTCTTGAAGAATTACACCCCGCCTTTGGCCTGAGGAATATTGTATTTCTTGCACATTTGCAACCTTTTAAAGTCCAACATAGTCGGGCGATCCTTGCTAGGATCCCCTTTGTTTGGCCTCTTTCCCCGTGAATTCGTCTTCGATCGACGATGTTACCATTCCATATATCTTTCCCCCAGTGAGTCTGCTCCAGTCGGTCTCATTCTTGCGTATGTCTAGTATCCTTACCTGACATATGCTCCCTATATGTGTTCAATATCCTTACCGAACATGTATATTCGATCTTTATGTGTCCAATATCCTTACCGGGCATGTATATTTCGAAACCTTTGTTAGAGTCGTCTTGATCAGTCTCTTTCGATTGTGTCTAATATCCTTACGACATATGCTCCTATATGTGTTCAATATCCTTACCGAACATGTATATTCGATCCCTATATGTGTCCAATATCCTTGGGCATGTATATTTGAAACCTTTGTTAGAGTCGTCTTGATCGGTCTCTTTTGATGTATGTCTAATATCCTTACGACATATCTCCTATATGTGTTCAATATCCTTACCGAGCATGTATATTCGATCTTTATGTGTCCAATATCCTTACCGGGCATATATATTTCGAAACCTTTGTTAGAGTCGTCTTCGGCCGGTCTCTTTCCGGTGTATGTCTAATATCCTTACTTGACATACCAGAGCTTTTGTTCCCGATCCCACTGTAAATATATAAATCAAAAAAATCAAAAAAATTGAAAATACGAAAAAGCACAAAATATTTCTACTTGTTCTTCGGAGCGCAAATTTTTGGGTTCTTGTAGTATTTAATCTTCTTCACCTTGAAAGTTCAAAGCTAGCGTAATTTCACTTTCGGTTTAAGGCGATTAAATAGAACAACCGATACACCCAAAATTTGCCCTCTATCTCGATTTTATCGGCTTAGGCTTCACGCTCATCTGCGTCCATTAGGTCATTGGCATTAAACAGTCATTCATCCATTGCACATGCATCATTTCGTTGTATTTAAGTTGACCAAAAGTCAGTTTAAATTGATGTTTGCATCGTTTTATAGTTATAAAATACCCGATATTTCACTTCATTCATTTTTATCTCCTTACCTGTTTACTGTGTCATTTTAAGTTGATTATATGTCGATGATATCGATATTTTGATTTTATAAACAGACTGTTAAAAGCGATTCGACCTTTGTCTGAAAATTCGGGAAAAATATTTCAAACTTTCGCCTAACTCAACGCTTTATGAATCTCGTGTCGTAGATCATGAAGATGTGATCTCTCTAATTTTTCGATACATTTCGAAGTTTTGTTTTTAACCGTAAGTGTTTTAAAATCAGGTATTCTTCATTATCGTTTTATTTTGATTTTAATTATTTCAATAATTTTTATTTAATCTATGAAACCCGTAATTTATTTTAATATGTTTATTTTATTTTTTCGGATAATTTATTGTCCAAATTTATATAATTTCTGTCAATTTTAGATGTCTTTTTTTTATCTCAAAAAAATCAAACAAAATACTATTGGGCTTGTTAATTTTTACCCAACCCAATTTTGTAGCCCATGTTGTCAAAAAGGGTATTTTAGGCATTATCAAAAATAACCTAAACCTAATATTTGGGTATATATGTGTATGTTATGTTATTGATTAAAGGGGATCGAAAATGTGAGGGAGGCGGATCTGAAAAATAAAAAATAAACTTTGAAGAGCTTCTCTTCATCTCCATCCCCTCAACCTTCAGTCAAACCCAAACATGCATACACTCTTGCCCTACTACCTCCTTCCAAAATAACAACTACATCCACTCCCTCTGCCTGTTTCCACTCCCTCTCATCGTTTCTCCTTCTAATCACACTCCCTGCTAACCCTCTCAGTCGCTGTCACTCCCACCGTTCACAACCATGTCACCTCTGTTCCGGCAACCTCAACCACACACCTTAATCCGCTGTCACTCTCTCTTCCGTCGTCCCATTCCCATCACTGCCGGTACTATCTTCCTCACATCTTCCCACCGTCACTCTCAATAGCCATCATTGTAACCATCATCATCTTTTTCACCTTCATCCGTCACTACAACCTCCATTCTGCCTCTCTCACACCAACACCTTCATTCAACCCACATAAACCTCATTCTGACATACACACTCCCTGTCATCTCCTTCAATTCAAACCCTCGGCCGCTATTATTCCCTTCATCTTCCATCCGCCTTCCACTCACCCTCCTTACACAGTCCCAAATCACCTTCAGTTTCCTCAACAACCTCCAGCTGCAAACTTCTTGCTTTCTTCAACCCTCGCCGATCCTTCCTTCATATACTTCCTCCGTCAATCCAAACCACTCTCTCCGTTTCCGCTAACTTCCATCGCAGCTTCAAACCCCTGTTTCCTCTCACAACTTCCATCGATCGTACACCTCCGTTTCCTGTCGCTCCAGAACCACCGGCCATTTCACCATCCTCACAGCCACTCTTCATCCACTCTCCAGCCGTAACCCACTCATTGTCTCCACAACTACCACGTATCCCTCCATCATCCCTTTCGTCTCAGGTTGCTAGAGAAGCGTTGCGAAGAAGCAGCGTCGATGTTCCGGAGATGGTTCACGATCTTGACGTTATGCAAACCCGACCTATCACTAAACTCTATCTGTCTAACTTGGATGATAGGGCTTCCAACGAAGATATTCATCTGCTGTTCTCGGAAGAGGGTGTGTTGGAAAGGTATTCCTTTTATTATGATCAGTTTGGGAGGTCAAAAGGAATAACAGAAGTTGTTTTTACAAGGCGGTCTGATGCTTTATCAGCCCTCAAAAGACCAAATGACCGCGTCTTTGCAAGGGAAGAAAGGAAGGTTAGCGGTATCAGGTTCAACAACAACTTATATTGTCCATGCTTCAAATCAGTATCGCACAAACAAGAATTCGTCAACATCGTCACGGTTGGTAAATTTCAATTTCGCTACGTTTGTGTTATTTGAGTCAAACTATCATACTGTGATTTATTTGTGTGAAATAGTCTAACATTGTTTTTAGTTTAGAATTGCAACGATGTGATGAATTATCTGAAAATTAGTTTGATAGTTCCTTATAACGTAAGGATTGCCTGAAGATTTTGGAATTTTGATTAACCTTTTATAACGAAAAGTTTGATGTCGGTTTCGGTATCTATGGCAAGATCATCTTGTTTCTGCCTTAATGTTCAATTGAAATTGTGAAGTGATATCCGTGTTTTAGTTTCGATGAAGGTGATTTCGTTTCCGCGTTTATTCGCATAGAAACTAACCGAGAAACCATTTGGCATTCATTTGTTTTGTTTCAATGACGGTTTAATGATCATGCCGCGTTTAATTGCGTGTAAATCTAACCGAGAAACATGTTGAAACGCCGTGTATTATGTTTTTCTCGTTTCTTTTATTTTCGGTTGAATATGAGATAAGGGTTCCATAATGGTTTCGATGATGGTTCAAGGTCTATGTCGCATTATTTGTGTAAGACTTAACCGAGAACCAATTTGTATTTGAACGATGGAATCTTGGATGCAATGACAATGGTGTTTCGTTAGTTTATTTGATTTAAGTGGAATTTTTTGAGTGTTTCTTAATATAATTGAGTTGCTGCCCGTTTTTGGCTCATGCGGTTAAAATGTGCTTAAAACTCAATTTTCCACGTTTTTTTTTGATTGATTAATAACATGAGTTCTTTGGTTAGTCCATTTGTGAATCGATAATCATGAATAAATTCTTGATTCTTGAATTGTTCAATCATACACATAAGTTGCATCCGATTTTAAGATCTTGCACATTAACCACGTTTATCTTATTGCCATTTCATTTCAAATCTATTCCACACTATGCTACTAACATGTTTGCTATTTGTGAAGGTACTCAAGAATTGTCCAAGAGTATATTTTCTATTGGTGCACCTATATATTCTTTAATTGTTATTATAGTTCTATTACTATTTTTGATATAAAATATAATTATATAGTATTTCTATTTTATATTTAGTATTGTGAATACAATTATATAGTATTTCTATTTCCTATTTAGTATTGTAAATACAATTATACTACTTTTATTCATATTCTTTATTTGGTTCATTTTGTAAATAAAATTATATTGTAATTATTATTTCTTGTGTTATGATTTCGAATTTGGAATTTAATTCAACTTTCGAATGAATTTGAATGCAAATATATCTATTCCTCGCATAGTTTTTGTTTGTATCTTGAGTGATGTAGGAATCTTCATTTGGTATTCATCCGATGCATCAAGCCTTATCCGATCTTGAAGACTACTTGGAGCTCAACTCTTGCACAACATAAAAGCTATTTATTTATTCAAACTAATTTGATTTGGTTGTAATAGCTTAGAATTTATTTCCTTGTGTGTTCTAATTATCGTTTAATCACGCGTTTATCATATTAGAACACATAGCCTCCTCTTGGGCTCCTCATCAATGAACAGGTAAACATACACAATGCACACCTGCACACATTCATAGTTTGGTCCTGGGCTTTTCTACAGCGACAACTATTCGATCGATTGTTCCAATCGGTCGTTTAGAATACTAGTGTCACGCTAGTCCCACTTTTAGGAGCATACATAAAGCCACTTTGTATGGGCTCGCTTGTTTTCCTAATTGAATCATTCTATCCACAACCAAACCCCTAAAACACTTTCAAATTAAATTAATTAATTGAATTTGTTTTCAAAAATCAATTTTTCTACAAAACAAAAAAAACATGGTGCTATGGTATTTAAGTAAATCGTTAGAGGATAGCCCGACGATTTAATTAAAATGTAAAGTATTTGGGCCATTAGAGGGTAACCCAATGACTTAAATACTTTATTCCATACACTCTTAATAAAAGTGAACTTTGTTTCACCTCACTCTTTTCATAATAAAGATTTTGGATGAGAGATGATCGGTTGACCTCAATCACCAATCTCGAGTATTGAATCGTTAGAGGATAACCCAACGCTTTGATACTTGTCATCTACAATTAAAATCAATTCAACCCATTCAAATTCCTTTTCCGCTCATACGCGGTCATCAAAAGAAACATTTTCTTCTAAAATCAACACAACCAATCCAAGACATTTTCAACAAGAACTACGGAGTTTTGACTTTCCCATTGCACGAGGGAATACGTAGGCACGCGGTTTCGAAACCGTGTCAAACTCAAAATGATAACAAAAAAATCCATTTTCTTTTTATTCATGACTTAGAAATTAGCGATTACACACACACACAGACATATTTTGAACTAAATGGGTCCCATCGAGTACGATGGACGTAAGAGGTGCTAATACCTTCCTCTTGCGTAACCGACTCCCGAATCTATGCTTTTTGATCTTGTAGACCGCCTTATCCGATTTTTGTGGGTTTTATCTATATTTCCCCGTTCTTTCTAGAACGAATAAAATTAGGTGGCGATTTCATTGTTTTGAAAATTCATTTAAATGATTTTTGAAAATCGAGTTGCTTCACTCATATCTCTCCCCAATGCGTTGCATCTAGTTCACGCTAGTTGCACCGCATATCATTATTTATTGAGGGTATTGCAGCTTTCCCCTTTTTCATCTCATTTTTCTTGTTTTGGAAACAATGGAGCTTGATGCTCGTGGCATCTTTAAAAACAAATCAAAAGAGTAAATCGTTTCGAGTCAGAGATTCGAATTCCGATTCGATTCCCTCGTTTGTCACTTTTTAACGCAAACAGACAGCTAGTCATGTAATAGATTTCAGGCCTAAATTAATGCACCATTGATTGGGGATTAATTTGTCGTTAATTTCTAAGGAACTACTGGCCTATTTAAAGGAGTTCTCAGCCATCCTCACTCAACAAGTGAGCATTCATCTTGTCTTCACCATGCACTTTATCAAAGCTTGGGCAAACTATGCCTGGATCTGGTTTGGTGAGGGCTCAAATTGTCAAATTTTATCTGAAAAAAGGGAGAGAAGTATTATCTCACAGAAAGTGCAACATAAGAATACGATATAAGAGAGAGAGAAACAATGTCTAAGTCACAAGCTATGTCACACAATAATGAACAACAAATTATTTGTGAGTTGTGATCTGAGTTTTGAACACAATTGTGACTTGTGTTCTGAGTTACCTGGGAAAATAATAAGATGTCACTCAAGATATAGTTTATTTCTCACGGTCCTCTTTTTCCACCTCCTGTGACAAGAATTGTCACTTGCCTTAAGCGGGAATGAGAGTTATATTATTCCTCGTGTACAAATTGGACCTTCCTTCCATTTATCTTGTTGATTCAATGAAGGAAAACAAAAACACGAGAAGATGTCAAACTGGATGTTAAGACATTGTCTTCAACTCCAGACCAGCAGTGCAAAAAGTATAAAACACTACTGTATATTAAAATTGAAGTCTGCTCTCCAATTAAAGTTTGCTCACCTGATCTCAAGACATGAAGACTCCAGAAGACTCTCTTAATGTTTTATTGTAAATTGTGAATTGTAAATTGTTGCTGCTACTTTAAAATGCTTGTAATTGTACTTATTTGTTTTAGCTAAAATTTTCCAAAATGAGGGATTGTAAGTTCCTGAATTTTGTGAATTGGCAAACTTTTAATAAAACAAATAATAGAAGCAACAATGTTTTGTATAGTAGGATTCCTAACTGATAATCCTATCTAGAATTCCTTAACATGCTGTGTTAAAAAGTTTCAACATCTGGAATAGCATGTCATATGAGATGTCGAGACATCAGACATCAGGACATCACGCTACAAAAACTGTTAAGTTTGTTACAGTTCTATTTTAATTAGAGCTGAATATTCTGGGAATATTATGCATCTTATGTGGAGTGACTTTGAAGGCATATGTGGAGGTCCAAGAGCTAAGGAGAAAAATCAGCAAGGACCTTGATTGTAGCGTAATAACTTGTTTATCTTTAAAGTTTGTTACTAAGTTTGTTCGACTTATGTTGTTATTTTGAAGGCCCAAATCCAATTGGGTAATATGTTATAAATAAGTAGTTGTAACCTAGTTTTAGTAAGCTAGCCGGTTTTAGAAAGATGTAGTCTTTAGAGTTAGCCATGTAAGTGAACCACCCGGATTGTGGGATGGTCATTGATTTGTGCCTTGAAGCCTGTAGGCAAGAGGTTTATTTTACTCACTAAGAAGTTGTGAAGCAATGAGGGTAGTTGTGTCATTGGAAGAAGCTGTGAAGAAATTCCAAGTTTGGTTTGTGTCACATGTGTGACTGTTTTGTATTGTGTTTAAAGTGTGGTATCTTCAAACTATTTTAGTTGTGTTTGGGTGAGGTATCTCAAGTGATTGTGTTAGGAGCTAAGTAGTTGATGCAGTTGTTGGTGTGATAGTGATGATAGACATCATTAAGGTGATTGTAAGTGAGCGGAGGTTCTCATATCTGATTAAGTGAGGAGTGTAAACATGGAGGTTTACTCCGAATTAATACTGCTGATAGTGAACTTCATTCCTGGCTTGGTATGCCCCCAGATGTAGGTTGGTTACAACCGAAGTGGTGTTCTTTTATTTCCTGCATTGTTAATTGTATACTCTACCTTGTCTGTTTTATAATGTCAGATCAGATGTCACGACATCCTGAGTCTGCCTGTAACCAGAATTTCAATGGGAATGAAACTTTGAGTTTTGAAGAAGTTGTTAGTAAAATTATTTTTTAAGAAAGAATATTGAAAGGTGAGGATAATACATCATCAAACTCGATGTTGGTTGCTAAAAGAAGGCCTTATATGAAGAAAATTAATTAAACGAGTGTGAGATGTTGGGAATATGGAAAAATTGGACATATCAAGTATACGTGTCCTGATGGGGCAGCGTCCGAGAAGAGTTTTGAGTCGAATGCTAGCAATGTCTTTCTCGCTGTGAGATAGGATAGTATTGTCTGAAAATTGAGAAGTTTGTTCTCATAACATTTTTGTTATCATGGAAAAGGAGAGGTTATTACTAACGACTTAACACATGGAAATTGATGCAAAGTGTGTTGTGAGATTATGTCGATGGTTGAAGAGCTTCTTGTTAACATGGAAGTTGCACCATAAAATTTCAACATGGTTTTCCATATGCTGAAATTCTTGAAGTTGTTTATGTAGCATTCCAAAATATAAATTTCTCTATTTTGTCGATTATTTGTGATTTATTATTGATTTCATGTGATGTGTGATTATATGGTATGGGGTAGTATGTGATAATTAGAATTATTTATACTTAATAATTTAGTTTACATTATTTAGAATTATATAAAATTACTGATTAAATGAGAAATTAAGGTGAAAAGGATAATGATGGCATAAGAGCAAAGTGTGTGTGTGTGTGTGTAATTGGAAAGTCATAGAAAAGATCTGATTTTACAAATAAAATAAGGAAAATATAAGTCATTATGTACGATCATGAAAATATTTGAGGAAGTGGGAAGAGGCTATGGCACATAGAGAAAAGAAAGGAGATTTATCTCATCGGGTTCAAAGATCAAAACGCTAGAAATTCGAGTTAAGTGGTGTCTTGGGTTTATTATGATTAATATATGGTTAAGGTTGATGTAGATTTTGTCTCGTGTGATGTTTTAATGAATAGCATGATGAATTTGTTGTTGATGATGTTTTTGGTACCATGATTAAATGTATATGATGTATATAATGATGTGTTGTTGTTGAATTGTTAAAATATGATTATTACTATGCGTTTTAGATTGAGTTTGATATCTGAAATCGAAATGGGGAAGGTCTGGATAGAAGCGAAATTGCAACTGGAAGTTGCAGAAATTTCAAGCATCGTTAGGCGATCCTGGAGCGAGCGAGTCGCCCCAGCGTCGTCGAGAGAGCCGGAGACGACAAGGTTTGGAGGGTCCATGGAAAATGTATGGGAGGGGATTTTTTTTCCAAGCTTCACTGGGCGATCCAAGCAGCGATAGACCCAATCGCTTGTTTCATTGGGTGAGAGGTAGGCGAGTTGAGCATCCAAGCGTCATTGGGTGAGCGTTAGGCAAGCAGTCTGGCAGTAACTTTTCAAAATGCTATAACTTGAGTTTCAGGATTTTGTTTGACGCTCCATTCGAAGTATTAGGAAGTTGACGTGCGAAGATATTTTATGATAGAATAATAGGAGTTATTTGATGTATTATTCCAGTACCCATGTATTTATGAATTGGGTTTATTATGTGTTGAATATGCGAAGGTGTTATGTATTAATTATGAACTTGTTGTTGTAAAGTTGTTATGATGTTGTTGTGATGTAATTGATGTTATCTATGATGATGTTTTGATTATGTGTGTGTTAATATGTATACATGCTCTATGAAGATGATTATATGAATGGATGCAATTGACTGGTTGTGGTCAATTTATAATGTTGTTGTGCATAATGCATTTATGGTATTTTAGACTTGGGTCCGCTGTTATGAGCCTCAATCCCATTGTGGGATTGTGTGCGGTAGCTAAATCCTTGTTTGAGGATTTAGTGAAGCGTTAGTATGATGGTAGTAGCAATTTATGTTGTGCTCTGATTCCAAGAGGGAATTAATCCTAAGGTGGGGATCTCTTGAGGGTGATGAATCAGGTGTTCATAAATTTGGTACCACATGCATTGAGTCTGTGTTGTTGTATTAACATTCTACTTGGAACTTACATGAATTTTGTTGATGAGATGTGAATATGATGATAATTATGAATTGTGTGACTATATGATGGATTTTATGATGAAAGATGCATAAGTGCTATCATGACGTGCAGATGTGAGTATAACTTGTTTATAAATCAAATGTGTTGACATGATGATGATGTTACTACTAATATTTTCCTTATATATTTTATAATGAATTGTGATTACTCACCCTTTTTGTTTGAATGTTGTTTTTACGTGGGTAACGTGCGGATACTCGAGAGTAGCTTGCTACAGTAAGGATGACACCTCTTGGAGTATATATTAGTTTTCTCTTATTTAGAGGTGTCTTTCTATGATGTGTAACATCGGGTTGAAATGCTTGGTTTGATTTTATTTGTTATAACTATGTTGAAGTTTTTGTAGGATTTTTGGATTGTCGAACCAGTTGTGGTTTTAATTCTTTATGAAACTAATGTCACGAGACTTATGTTGTTTGAGGATAAATTTGAAATATGATTTTTCTGCGATGTTTTAAATTAAATATTGAAGTTATATAACTATTATGAAAGTGTGTGTTCATGAAGAATATAATTATAATTGTGGCAACCCGTGTTATGAACATGATTGTATTTTATGATATTTTATTATGAAGTGTGGCGCACTTGTGTGGTGATTCGAATTATTTAATTCGTAAAGGCTAAATGACACTCATGGTCCTTTAAGTTATTTAATTGTAACATATTGGTCCTTTATATTGTTTTCGCTACATGTGGATCCTTTATTTTAACCAACGCTTGCATCGTTGACCTTTATGTTGCTTTATTTTGTTATATTAATTTCATTTTAACTTCTAAAATTCATATTAAATCCGTTTTTGTTCCAAAAATTATGAAAAAACTCTTAAAAATATTTCTTCTCGTTTTACACTTCGTGTAATTTCTGAGAATTTTATTTTCTGTTTTACTATTTTTCTTTAATTATTTTTCTCTTCGTGCATTTTAATTAGTTTAAAAATACTTTTATGCACTAAAAAGTTCTGAAAATTTTAATAGATGATTCAATGATGGTATCTAGCCTATGTTAACTGACATATATGTACCATTAGTGTCACTTCAACATTTTTGAAAAGGAGTTTGAGAAAAAGGTCAACGCAACGTTAGTTAACATAAATGACTAATAATCTGTTACAATTAAATAACTTAAGGGACCCTAGGGGTAATTTAGTCATTCATAAATTATATAAGAAATACATGTGGGGTTAGAAGGGTGTTACAGTTTAGTTTCAAGTGAAGTATATTCTTCTTTAGGTGGAATATGATAGTTTTTAAAACTATAATCATCAGTAAAAACAATTTAAAAATTCTTTGAGTGGTGTAGCTTTAAGTGACTGCAGTGTTTATGGTGGAGTATGAAGACAATAAAAACTTATATATTATTTTCAATGAGATGTGCCGTGACTTTTTCAATGAGGTAGGAAATAAAGATTTGTTTACTAGGTTTATTCAATTATCCCTTAGTAAACATAAGATGCTAAGACAATATATTCATTCAAACATAAGATGATAGTAAATGAGATGATAGCATTTTTCAACTCAGCTTATAATAATAACACTACATGCATAATTATGAGTAATTAGTTTAGTATATTCATTCAAACATAAGATGATAGTAAAGACAATATATACACTATCTTAAATTAAAAGATTTTATTGTCATTTAGCCTAATTTCTTTCTTTTATTTATTTATATAAATAGATCACCCCAAATAGCTACTAAAATAATTGAATTAGAATTATGGAGTTTAAATTAATGAATTAAATAGAGGTGTTACACGAGACGGTGAATTATATTGGAAGCTCTTGTCGTTAATAGTTTGCAATTGGATTCGATTGAGTAAAAGCTTTGGAGATTGGGAATATTGCAAAGGATTAACGTGAGATGGTGAATCAATTGGACCTATTGTTTCTTGGTCTTGCTCATCATCAAAAGAAGATAAGGGTTTGAATAAACATCAAACGGTTAGGGTTTGTAGGTTGCTCTTGGAACACTTCTCTTGTAATCAACTTTTTACAAAGTAAGAAATGTATCTCAATTCTAAAACTAAATTGGGGGGAGGCGTAGTCATAGCCAGGACGATTGGTGAACTTCCTAAACAAATCCTTGAGTAGTTCTCTCTCTCTTTCATTTATTTTCTATATGCAATTTGTTGAACTTGGTGTTTGATTTATCAATTCGTATAGAATTTTTCTTTGATGATTAAAGTTTAAATTTATTTTTTGATCAACTTATAATCACTTTGATTTTAAGTGTTGTTCTCAAATCAACAAAGCTCAAAAGAAGTTCTAAAAAATTGATTGCACGCCAAGTGTTCGATAAATTGCCAAGTTTTATTTTTAACACAATTTCATTGGAAATGGATGGTTGTAGTGATTTGTTATAAACGATTAATTGTGAAACAACTGTGTTGGTTACTTTTATCATTGGTTAATTACATACGGCTTTTGCATACCCGAGTTTCCAATAACTAGGTTCGTTTAACATGAGTTTTCAAAATAGACTTTAATTACCATTTTTTAGAAGATAATTTTACTTGGGGATCTATTCAACCCCAGATAAGTCGTCGTTGTCTAATATTTTTTTGCCTCCATGCAGACTCATTGTAGTATATGTTCACGAACAATAAACTCTTGTTTATTTGAAATTTTTGTTCACAATCATCAACCTCAACAACAACCAGTTTAACATCATCCTTCACTTCAACTAATTTAACATCATACTTCATATATTTCAATTTAACATTCATTGTTAGAGTAGCTTTGCAAAATATATTCGAGTGTACCATATCTAATAACAAAAAAAAAATCATATTTAAAACTCCAAGTATCATACAAATTCAAAATTAGATATCCAAAACACATGCAATTTAGTTCAGAGATGCACATTCAGACTCAACACTCTTTTTACAGCTTAAAAATATTTTAATGCGGGAAATGAGGGATAAAATAATGAACTTTACCTTAAATTTTAATTTATTTTACCTTTTTGAAGTGATAAAATATAATAAAGATGTTTTGGTGTTGAAAACTTGATTTAGAATGGAAAAAAATTAAGGGTTTTGAGAGTAAAGTTGAGTTTCAACATAAAGAAGAAAGAACATAATGAATAAAAACACCATAATTAGTGAGGGGTGTTACGAAGTTGTATTTCCATATACACCTCAAATATAATACGGAGATGCATCTAGGGATGGGAATAACTCAGACCAACTAACAGGGACCTACAGCCTAACCTACACAAATCAAGATCAGGCCAAACTTTTCTTAAAGTATAAAATTCTTGAGCTTTTTTATAAGCCTATTTAGTTAAGTAGGCTAGGCCATAAGCCATAAAAAGTCTTTCAAGCCTATTAGCTTGGCCTATTCTAACAAATATGAATAAATTTATTATTTTTATATTGTATTTTGTACTTTGTTTTGAAATACAAAAGTAAAGTTTAGTTATCTTGAAGAACTTGTGAAAATAAGTTGAAAAAACCTTATGAATAATGTCATAAGTTATTCTCATAAGTTCTCTCAAACAAATATTTTCACCAAACTTATGTTACTATCTAAGCTCAAATAAGTCAATGTAAACAATCATTTAATCTCATTGTACTTTTGATTCTCTGGTATTTTTAAACATTAATTGAATTACTTATTTATATATGTTCAAATGTTACATGCTTTTTAAGTAGGCTAATCAAGCCTTCGAAAAGGCCAGTCTCAAGCTGAAAAATAAGCCTATGATAAACCATGGGCTAGGCTTAGACTTTGAATTTTTTGGCAGGTCAGACTCGACCCAGCATATTCTCACCCCTAGATGCATATCCAAAATAAATTTTGAGAAAAAATAATTGTTGATTGAAATGCGAGGATTAGTGTGATTTTAGCCGCGTCTGGAGATGCATCTTTCAGACGCACTAAATACATTTTTGAATTTGCAAATGTGTGGAGGCAAGAGAATTTTCCAAAATCTTTGGCATTATTTGGGTTTCACATGTGTTGCATTTTTCACAACCCAAATCCTCATAATCAACTTAATCTTGTGTGTCGATCTCTCCTAATCGTCTCGCAATTTGTCCATCACTCTCGGTTCTTGTTTTCTTAATTTAAAGCCCTCGAACCTTACAGCCCTCATTGAATTATATTTGTACCATTATCAATGTTAATGACAGCTTTCTAGATAACCTTGTCAGAGTTGGACTTAGTGGCTACTTCATCATCCTTTCAGGTTTTAGATTTCACACTTTTCTTAATACATTGCAGGCACCTCTAACATCTTTTTTTTGAGAATTTTTCCTACCACCCCTAAAATTATTTCTGGCACCCTCCAAAGTTTTAAATTCCCACTTTACCCTTGACCATTTATAAAGAATTTCCCGAACGAAATTTCTGGTAGACCAATTTGAAATTTCCAGTATACTAGAAATTTTCAAATTTCAGGTATATTTCCAGTTTATGCCAAATTTCCCGAGGGTTATTTCAAAAAATCGGGTATACTAGAAATTTCAAAATCTTCAAAATTTACGGTATGTGCCAAAACTACGGAAGTGTTTTTGAAATTTCTGGTATACCGGATATTTTGAAATTTCCAATATGTTTCATTATCTTGTATTTTTCAACGGTTGAGATTTTGCCGACACTTTTGAAGGGTCCAGATTGCACCGACACTTTTGTGTGGTCTAGAACACATAACAATTTATATAAATATGGGATTTAAGGTTATAAGGTGATCATCTCAACAACATGCCTCTTTCTCAATATCTGATTAAGGCAAAAGTGTATTACAACGGCCGCAAACCTGCCATTGAGTTCAAGCTCACAGATGGATCTGAGTCCTTCTCTGCATTGAAGGAAACGTTGAACGGTTTGATGCCTGATTCCAGGAACAAGAGGGTGACAAAGATCGAGTTTCGATGGTTGGGTGAAATACAGCCTAATCGAGCTGAAGAATGATGAAGATGTGAAGGCCATGTGGAAATCATGTCGCCGTAGGATAACCAAAGTTTCGATCGAGTTGGACGGGGAGATCCGAAGATCTGTTGATGACATAATGAAGTGTCTAAAGCGTACAGATGAATCTGAATCCGGTAGTTCCTAGGTTTTCATGTATCGGAGTATTGTTTATTTTTTTTGTTGGTCATGTGATGTTTTTTAACTTATTCGAGATTCTTATTTGTGTTATTTTGTTTTCTTTATGTAATGGAAAGAAGAAGTATTAGCTAAAAAATATTATGCAATAAAGTAAAGTCTATTTGTCACAACATACACATAATGATACAATAATACAAAAAAAATCTACATAGGCCCTCCACGGGCAATGTCGGCCAACCTAGATAACCTCTGATACATCTCACCATCGGGGTTCACCATCCTTATGATGTTATCTAATGTAGCTGCAATGAGCTGTAGGCGGGTGTCCTGATCAGCTGCTGGAGGAGGAGATGGTGGTGGTGGTGGTGGATCGGAAGAATCTCTGGTACCTAAAGACCATGGGACATCATATGTTGGAGTCGGTGGTGTGACCCGAGGGTGTGACACACTAAGAAACCACTCCATGTATCCATCCTCGCACTGTCCTAGCTCCTACACCCTGACGGCTGCATCCATGATCTCACAGGGGGAGGTGATGATGTGGTTCTGAAACCACCAATCAATGCCACCATCTGGGGCGTGTGGTATCGGTCGTGGGATGCCATTTACATAACCATATTTCCATAGACACCTCCCAGGCAAGTGCCTAGCCACATAGACCTCCCACTTGACATGCCCTGAATATAAAGTGGATACCTCAAAAGGATGGTGAGGGCGATGAGCCGTGTATGGTGTCTAGATGACATCATCCAGGGTCAGAGAATACAGCCTCCTCTTGTACTCTGTCGCACCTCCAGGATGGGTCTGTATGGCCTTCCACCTGTTCGCATGTGGGTCTCTAGTTGCCACTCGCTGGATCCTCCTGTCACAGATGTGGGGAATTGCTCGTATATCCAACACTGCAACATCAAGCATCGTGTACAGCATCGCTAGTGCCGCCACTCCCCAAGCCCAAGTGGGATTGTCCAGGGCGATGAATAGAGACAGGTAACGGACATCAATGTACACTTCAGACTTGTCCGCAAGGAGAGTACATGCCACCAGATGTAGCATGTACGCCCTAGCGGCAGCCTGAAACCTATGTGCCACCACCAGCGCCTTATACGTAGTCCTCAACCAAGATATGCAGAGGTGAAATCCCCGAGTCTTGCCAAACTCTTGTAGGACCTCCGCATCATCCACCTCCAACGCATCAACAACCATGCGCACCGTTGTTGCCTGATCCCTATAAACTGGTGTGAAAAACGTATCAGCTATCGGTAGGTGGAACAGAGCATTCACGTCATCAAAAGTGATCGTCATCTCCCCAAATGGAAGATGGAAGGAAGATGTCTTTGGGTGCCACCTCTCAACAAACATTGATAGCAATGGGGCGTCCAGCATCGTCAATGAGCATCCAGCAAAGTCCTCAAGTCTGAACTCCTCAGTTATCCTCCTCACCTGCTCAGGCATCGGAGTCTCGGGAAAGTTCTTCAACTTCGACCCATGAGAAGCGACCTTCAAAGTAGGACGTTCCTAAAACAAAACAACACAATTACAACAAATTAGTATACATCAAACAGTATAATACAAATAAAAAATTAAGTGTTAAACCAAACCAATAATACTTACATCGCCTCGCCATGTCCTATATGCGACATGGTCAGTATAACCCGTCAAGACGGACCTGTCAAAAGGTCCTCCAGGGAAACCACCATCAGTACACACTAATGGCTCAGATGGACCTGTCGTGGTGTCCGTATCAGCACGAGACACCACTCCCTCCTGAACCGGCTCTTGAGTCGGCTACTGAACCGGCTCCTGAACCACCACTAGAACCACCTCCTGAACCACCTCCGGCACTACCTCCGGAACCACCGAGAAACCACCTCCTGCACAGGCTCCTGCACCACCTCGGAACCCGCTCCTCAACAACCGGCGCCTGAACCATCGGCTCCAGTACAACTACCTGCTTCACCGTAGGAATATGAGGGTCCACAACTACCATAGAAGGTCTGGAAATTCGTCAACGAGGTGCACGAAAACCCATCGTTGCCTGCTCTGCCATCCGTTTCTTGTGAGAACCGGTCAGACGAAGGCAATCACCCTACGCCTCTAAGGCCTATGCCTCATCTGCTGCTCGAGCCACAATATTTGCTTAATCAGTAGTCCTTCCTGAAATAGAATTTTCTCTGCCTCTAATCCTCACTGCAAACAAAGTCAAGAAACATGAAAAAAAATAGAATTTTTTGGAACATAGAAAATACCAGAAATTTCAAATTTTCCGGTATGAACATCACGGGAAAATACCATAAATTCCGAAATTTCCGGGCGAAAATACCGGATATTTTGAAATCTATGGTAGGCGATACCGTAAATTTCAAAAAAAAACCGGTACAAAATATCGGAAAATTTTAACAAAAATACCGGGTACTTACTTGTATTTGCGAAAATTCCGGTAGAGCTCTCAAATTTCAGGTTTCGTCCAAATTTTTCATAAATGCAGGGTGTACTGGGAATTTCAATAATGAAGAAGACTTTGGCAAAATTGACTTTTCATACAAATTGGAGGGTGTCAGGTACAAGTGGGGGTGGCAGGAAAAATCAAATCGGATTGGTCGGTCAGACCAGTCAAATTGGAAATCGATCTAGTTCAACTGAGGGATCAGATGTGTCATTAAACCGGTAAAAATTGAAAAAATTGATGATTTTTTTAATCAGGTGGTTTAGTTGTATTTTTTATTTTTTTTCTTAATTTTAAAATATCAAAACGACATCGTTTAGATTATTTTATTAAAAAATTAAAATTAAAATTTAAAACTACAAATTACAAATTACAAATTAAAAAAATAAAGTAATGATATTATTGACGGGGAAAAAGTCACATATACGGGGTATTTTATTGCAAATGATTTTGATATTGAAGAAATAATTTCAACATTGAAACAATTTTTCTCCTTAAAATTAAATTTAGTAGATAATAAATTTATTTTGTTAGAAACTGTTCAATTGTATTATATTGTATTTAGACTTTGTTTTTAATTAGACTTTGTAATTTTGTAATATTTTGTTATATGATACCTAGGTTAAAAATTTGATATAAATTATGAACTTGTGTATTTTTGTTTGATATGAAAATTTCAAAAAGTAAATGTTAGTTATATTTTGGATCCGATTTGACATGTTTTATATTTATATAGTTTTGCTATAATAATCGATCTATTCAACCGAGTTATCCAATTAAATCTAATTTAGTCATGTGATCGGACAATTAACTCAATGATTCAACCAATAAATTAGTGACCCAATATCTTCAACAGTTTGATATCCGATCCAATTTTAAAACACAATATCCATTTGAGTCTTTTATTTGCAAAGGAGCTGAATTTCCACAATTTTATATGTTATAGAGATTCTCCCCACTGTATACTCTTAATGAGTAACATCTCAAATTCCACAAGTATGCCCCACTAAATGGAGGTGACAAAATCAACTTCCGCCGCTGTAATATTTCATCTATGATCATGCTTCTACGTCTGTTATTAAACTTGCATTTACTAAAATTTGGTTTAATAAAAATATGACACATATTTAAATGATAGAATGAAAATATGAACATATACTTATATACTTAAGTGATAGAATGAAAATATGAACAATTTGCAGTACGAAATATGAGCAATTTGCATCATATTTTTATTTGTACTTAAGTTATATTCCTTTTATAGTAAAGGACAGAGTATCGCCTAAACTTAAATTCAAGAAACAAGTATTATACGAAAGAATATTATATGAAGGAAATTATTTTTCAAAAGAAATAAATCAAGTTCCAAAAACTGGCTTTAGCCTTAAAGAGGAAACTTTGAGCAATATGATCAATCATAAATTTTATATAAATTTTATATCATGATTTAAAGAAAGTGTAATTCTTACAGAGAATAACAAATAAGAAGGCTAATAGAGACAAAGTCATTAGATGACTAATTTAAATTAATTCATGTCTAAAAAATAACTTCCGTTCAGATTTTACAGCTTAGCATATGGATGTTAATACATGCCTCAGCTAACTAACATAACAAAACAAAACAAAACAAAACTGGGACCTTCGATCAGGCCATGCCACACTTCAGAGTACATTTTTTTGACAGTTGGTCATCACTACTTGCTGTATTGCTCCGTCATCATTTTCTTCTTTAGATTCTTAACTCTTTTCGTCTGCTTTTTCACAAAAACAGCTCCTGTTCTCTTTTTTTCACCGGTTCTTTCGTTTTCCGGCTGCTTAACACCTTTTCTCTTGTTTTCCAATAAAGCAAGTCTAGTCTCCTCTCTGCAGGAATCACAAAATACTCAGATTTTTTAAGGGTTATTATGTCCATAAACTGATGAGAATCTTTATTGAATCCGAATATACATTCTTTCATGAATATCAAATATGAATAAAAGATTTTACCTGGATTTTGAAATCTCCTCTTTTGATGGAAATTTAGTTTTCACCCTTTTCTTGGGTTCATGTTCTGAAGATTCTTTTACATTACTACTTGGTTTTGAAAGGAATTTCTCACTCTTCCTCTTTTTGGATTCAGATTCTGAAGATTGTTTTCCATTTTCTCTTACGCCATTGCTTCGTTCATCATCCTCCTTCACAAGCTCTGTTTCTTCTTCGTCCTTCACAAGCTCTGTTTCTTCTTCATCATTCACAAGCTCTGTTTCTTCTCCGTCCTTCACAAGCTCTGTTGCTTCTTCTTCCTTTTCAGATGGTTTTGGACCAAGTTTCATTTTTTTCAACTGCAAATCATCAAATCAAATAAGAGTATTAAAAACAAGAGAAATTTTTGCATAGCAAAGAACCTATATCCCTATTCTTAGGAACAATAAGAGAGAAAATTTAAATTTTATTTAAAATTTAATTTCTTTTTTAATTGAAATCATAGGTGGTTATGATAATAAAGGAGAGAAAATATTTTTAATTTTTAATTAATAAAAAACTGTGATTGGTTGTTTCTTATGGTTGTGTCTACCTAAATATTTTCCTAACAAAGCAAAATTTTGTGAATGGGAACAAAAACTGAGTGAATGCAAACAAACAAAGAAAAATTAATTAAAAATGAGGATATATACCTTGGCAACAAAAAATCCATCCATATTGTGTACATGAGGATAAAAACGTCTCGTCTTATCTAATGAAGGGTGAAACCGCAATTCCCTAAATTTGGTGAACCTGAAAGAGAACCAAATGTCACAATACACAGACCATAACTAAAAATACAACAATGTTGTAAGGGGAAAATGGGTTACAATTATTACCCTGGGCCAAAGTCAAGTCCACAAGGGACCAGTTTAACATTCCTCCTTTTGAGGGCGTGATCGATAACGGCTTCATTCTGAATTATATTTTAGAGAAAAATTTAGAAACATATGACACAAAAAAAGCAAGCATATAAATTCACTGAAAAACAAACCTCGGCAACCATGATTGAGCAAGTAGAATATACAATGTATCCCCCAGATTTTGAATTAGCATCTACCATGTCAATTGCAGCAAGAAGGAGCTCCTGTAAAGAACAAGGTGATTACTACATATCACTGAATGGCACAAAAATATGCAGGATATGTTGTACAATTTCACTACAGCCATTTAATGGAGAATCATTTACATGAATGAAATATTAAGTTATTTAGGTTTGGGATATTTGTCCCTCATTAATTTTTGAAAAAATGGCAACTCTAATATGATATCAGAGAGTGAAAAAAAAGCTGGACAGGTAATTCGGCCACTATTTAATGGAGCAGTACGAGGATCAAATATGCTAGATCTATTTTAAACAAATACAATTAAAAAAGCATAGAAGGATCAACTATTTCAACTTCAACACTGAAACCGTTTGACTCTCAACGTGAATACAAGGTCAAATTTAAGAAAGAGAAAACCAGTAAATAAAAATTGTAAAATTGAAAATGAAAACAGCAATTAAGGACCTGTTTGAAATACTTTTGATTTTTAGTTTTTAAAATTTATTTTAAAAACTGTTTTGAAAATTGTTTTTAAAATGAAAAATGAAAAAAAATATGTTTGACACTTAAATTTTGAAAATTGTTTTAAAGATAACAAAACAGTAAAATTTGTTTGGCACTTACATTTGAAAAATTGTTTCCAAGAGAATTGAAAAAAATAATAATGTTTAGCACTTAAACTTGTGAGAAAAGAAAAGATAAAACTGAAAACTAAAAAGTAAAACAAGTTTAAGCTGTTTTCATTTTTCTGTTTTAAAAAGGGTAAAATCAAAATAGTTTTTAAAAACTGTTTTTCAAAAGAAGCAACTCAAATATGTTTTCACTTTTTTAATTTTTAAAAACCAAAAAACAGTTTTTAAAAACTAATTCAAACAGAGTGTAAGTCTCTAAAATACACACAAGTCATGCTTCGGTGGAGGGAAGATAAAAGCAGAGAAGCAACAAAAGTATATAAACATCACATTTATATACTTTATTACTCTCACATCCTACTTACATTTTGCTCATTTCTCGCAAACAAAACTTTAAACAAATGTTAATTTACCTTTTGTAGATGGGCACATTTCTTAATATCTTCATAGTTTTTAGATGTTTTAACTGACTCATCTTTGGATATAACCTGCAGACATAAATTATTTTAGTACCTTTTTTGGTTCTTAAAGACAACCAGATACAATAGAACAAAAAATCTTGATCTATTTATTCATAATTTCTTACCCCAGTTCCACTGCAAGGTGCATCCAATAATACCCTATCAACAGAATTGAGACCCATAACCTTTGGAAGCTGAAAAATAATGGCATAAATGAAAAAAAGTAAGCTAGATGGTGTGTCACATGCAAGATCATGAATACAACTGATTGGTAGTGACTTGAATTCCCAGTGGAGAAATGGAAAACCCACGACACTAGATAACAATGATTACAAAATGAGCATTCACTCAGAAATAATAGTGACCAATAGGGGGTAGTTTTCTAAAGCATGTACAACTACAGGTCCCCATGATTGCTATGATCACCAACATTGTTCAATCAGAGACAATAGTGACCAAAAGCAAGTAGTTTTCTAATCTAACGCATGCAAAATTACAGGTTCAAGGCCTGCTATGATCACAAACATTGTGTGTAATATCCAAAGGAGTACTATTAACATTATATTAAACACAATGGTTTACTAACTAGATGAAGCCCTGGCATCTTACAGCAGCATTAATTCTTGTAACAAAATATACCAATGCTTGAAGTACATTATATTGTCTATGTTTCACTTATAATAAATAAGGAGGAAGAATATTGTTTTTCTGTTGAGCAAAAAAGTGTTTACAGAGAATCAAATCATTGGTCATACAGGTTTACCGTACGACGGAGGTATATGGATGGTCAAATGAAATATCAAACATATAATCTATAGCAGTAAATCATTAAAGATTTCATGGAGCAAACTAGTAAAAATTAAAGTGGTAAAAAGTCAAAGAGACGCTAACCTCCCTTCCGTCATAGTTGCAGACTACAGTATTTGATACACCCATCCGATGCAAATTTGCAGTCAGAGATTTCAGTCGTGGCACCTTCATTTCATTTGCAAAAATTATTCCTGACACCAATAAAGATAAATTGATTACTCAAATCTTAAAATTACATACAATGCTCAAATCATAAAATTACATACAACGTAAAAAAATTAAGATCTAAGAAATGATAAGAAATTAGTTAAAACAAATTCTTGGATCCAACAAACTAGTAACAAAATTAGCACATTTAAAATTCAAGGATTTTAAATTTCTTCATTTTTTTGTAATTATCAGAACTCTATAGGAATGATCCAAGGTGACACTGAAAATGTACAGTGTACTTATGCAGTAATGACTAGAGCTATTGCAGGATACAACCTATTATGAAGAAAGCACCTCATCGGTTATAACTTCTCAAACTGATACTAAAAGTAAAGCTACTATGCAAGATGAAGTAAAATCTTGGTTCGTCTTTGATGCAAATAATTATGTATCATTGATGTAGTCCAAATCTTATCCACATGATATTTTAAAAGAATATACAAATATTTATTCAAATTAAAAAAAGCATATCATTCACAAAAAAGAAGCTTTAAGCTACTTTTGCAGAAGAGCTGGCATTATTAGATCATTTTTTGTTAAACACGATTCAGCTGCACTACATACAGAATGTATCATTTTTTGTTAAACACAATTCAGCAGCACTGCATACAGAATGTAATATTCTCTCGGAGGACACTTGATATCTTGGAGGACATTTGATAAAAACCAAATTTTATATTGAAAAAATGTGAAGAATAGTTCCAGCAAGCATGAGAAATAATTGCAAACTCCATCCCACAATATTGGTTTACATAAATACACAAGGCTATAACAAGAACTTAATAATTTGTTATGCTCTAATGTACAGGAAACTTAGAATACAATATATACCCGAGTTTTTCATTAGAGCAGCAATGTAAGTTGTTTTACCACCAGGAGCAGCCCTGCAAATCCCATAAAATGTCTTCAGTGATAAAAAACAATTTTCAAGAAAAAATAGCATGTTCAAGTAGAATTGGTATTAAAAATTACCACATCTTCAAAATCACCATGTTTATTTTGACAAAATTCATGAACAAAGTGTTCTCATTGGACAAAATCAGAACTAGCTATAAGGGCGTCCTAGTTGGTCTTGGGAAAAGGTTAAAACTGAAAAGAAACTAGATTATCCATTTTGATCTTGAATGTCGGTTATAATTATTTATTTAATTTGGTTGCCAAGAATTTGGGTTTGATACCAATTTATAGGAAATTTAGTTTTTTTTAGCACTAATGTTGCGGCCAACAAAAATAGGAGAACACTAAATATACATTAAAAACAGGAGAGTTTCTCAATCCAACCCCTATAAATGTGATGGTGTGTGTGGGTGGGGTAGGGGCTAGCGGAAGGATCCATCTGGTAGTTTGAAATGCCATGGAAAATTTATATGGTTGGTTCCTATCCACGTGCAAAGAATATCACTTACGCCATATCAACTATCCGTTCCTTTTCTTGAGGGGCCAAGGCCATCACAGGCAGAAAAGAACTAGCACTTTGAAGCTGCAAAAAGTTTTTAAAAAAAAACAGAACTGAGTGTAATGTGTAATCCTAAATGAAATGAAGAACTACTACAGCGGAAAACCACCTACCATGTAAAAACCAGCCATGTACTCTGGGGTGGCACCAATTGGTACTTGAGAATCATACACTACAAGTCCAACCTGCAAATAGAAACAAAATATATGGTTTCAGATACTGCTATAGTGCTATTTGGATTCATGTACCATAGAAACTGCAACTATCATTCATGTACCATAAGAAACTCCTACTTGGATTCATGTACCATAAAAAGGACAAAAGAAAGCTAGTGAAAACATTTAAAACTTACTTTTGACCATTTGCTCAGAGGATCCAGATTTACCCCTCTGTTTATCAAGACATCTGCCAAATCGCGTCTACGTGTCTGATTAAATTCAGAAGACATATATAAGCACAACCGGGGACATGTATAAGGTCACATTAACAAATCAACACAAGGTAATAGAAATAGAGATGAAACCTTTAAAGTGTTTGTCCTCAAACATATAGGGCGAGGCTTCTCAAAAGCTTCAATCAATTCCATAAGTTCAACAACCGGAAACATCTAAGACAAAAAAAATATTTTCAATGAAGCCCTAATTAAAAAAAATCAACAAAACAGATCTCGAATTTTCCGGACCAGCAACTAGAGTTAAATGGTAAAAACTGGATGGAGAACTCAATGAAATCAAAGTTCAAAACAGTGGTAGTAATAATATAATCATTCCAACCTCCACTAAAGCACCGATTAGAAACTCATTGTAGCCATAGTATGCGCGTATATCATTCTTAAGCTGTCCAACATATTCCTTCCTGGTCGACTCATCTTGCCTCAACGCCTTAAAATTGGAAAGAACCCGGACAACTGGAAAAGCAAAAGCATTTAAATATTTTCAACACCTCAAAAGACATTTCAATAATTGTTCCCAAGAACAGTAATAGTCAGTTAACCTACTCTCTTTAATCCTCCTTTGAAGATTGGAAAGATCTGGTGGACGCAAAGCCTCTTCCTCAAGTTCCTATCAGTTAAAAGATGACCATTTTATAATACATTGTAACATCAAACGTAGAAATCCAAGTTCAATCAATTTATTGTACGTTTGGATATACAATGAACAATGTCAAAAGTGATTTTCTTCAATACAAATTTGATTATAGCATGTTTGGTAACCAAGAATCAGAATTGACTTCAACTCAATTTCATTAAAAATTATAATAAAAATTCATATTGGATTGAAAACTTCACCTAAACTATGAATTAAAGTAATTTAAGTAATTTCATAACAAAATGAAAATCATCATAAGATAAATTCAAAATTAAATCAAATAAAAACAAAAAAGAAACCTGTTCGGTTGGTAATCTGAACTCATCAGACTCCTCTTGGATATTAGTCTGCATTTCAGCTTCAGCATCCTCTTCTTCTCTCTCCCTTGCTTCATCAATAGCTTTAGACTTCTTCTCAATATCATCATCATCGTCATCCGAATCAGAATCAGAATCCAGCTCTGAACCAGAGGCTTTCTCTGCAAAAGAGAAAACAAACATAAGCATCAAAACACCATAACAAGTTCCAACCTCGAATATCATGAAAGCATACACAACAACACACACCTTCGCCGTCGTCGTCGTCGCCTTCGTCGTCGCTTCCTTGTAGGAAATCGTCGGCTAACGGATCATCTCCGTCGGAGGATACGTCTGAATCGGAACCAGAGTCATTGCCGCCGCCGTCGAGTTCGAGGTGCTGTGGCAGTGCTTCTTCTTCGGATTCGGAGGAGGAATCTTCTTTGACGGGAAGAATTTGTACTTTTTTTGGAGCTTTTTGGAGTTTGGGTGACTTTGAAGGTTTGTTCCTGGTTGCTGGCGCCATTGGAGAATGGAAGTGTGAAGGATTTGTGTGTGTTTCGTGTTTTGTTATTTCTTCAGTATAATCGCTAGGGTTTAGGGTTTACAATTAACCCTTTTGAACGACGTCGTTCGGAGGTGTGAAGAATTTAAATGGGCTCATTTCGCGTTGGGCCTTGCTGAACCCATTGTTTGGAAGAATCTACCTCTGAACTTCGAGATTTTTACCTGTCACCCTTGAACTTCATATTATATTAGACATCCCCAATTACTTTTTTTTCTAAAATTACCTTTGACATTGTTTACTATATTTGTCATCAAAATTTACTATTGATAAAGGATGAAAAATTAAATAAGCACAACGAAATTTCTGATTATAAAATTTTTCATTTCACCGAAAATTGTTTGTATTTTTGAAATTTCTAGTAACGATCAATTGGAAAATTCTAAATTTTTAGGGCGATTTATCAAAAATTTCAAATTTTTCAGGAATTACAAGAAACATAGGCAATATATCAAAAATATTCAAAATTTCTGATACGTAATGTAATACTGGAAATTACATATTTCTGATTGCATTGAAATTTCTGGTATGTCTGCATATGGAATTTTATATTTATGTGGTCTAGAGCTGGCAACTTCTTCTACGAATTTGTGTATAAATTATACGGAGTTCTTCACCACCGATACATTATGTTTCATATTGAATTAATAGAGTCTTATTTGTTTGTCATCATATATGAAATGGATAAAGTTTAATAATTATATGTTGTAACTGACAGATTTTTAACACTCGAGGTGAAGTTTTAGCATGGTATTATTGTTATCACTGTTCGTTCTAATTCTGTTAATAGAATGTGATGGAGGAAGGATAAATTAATTATGGGTTGTGAAGAGATGAGGAAATTACAAAAGGAAAAATGCATCTAAAACCACTAACTCTTCTGATAGAATTTATAGTATGAAGTTTAAATGTCCATTTAGGATGAGATCTGTTCCAAGTGGTATTGATTGGAAGGTGATGGTTAGATACGGGATACACAACCATAGAGTAGATAAGGATTTGAAAGGGCATGACATATCAGAACGTCTAAAAGATCATGAAAGAAAGTTTGTGAATGACATGACGAAGTAAAATATGACTCTGCGGTACACAGTTTCTGCTTTGAAAGACAAAGATCTATAAAATCTCTCGAGTGTTAACCAGGTCTAGCTAGAGCTACATATCGAGTGGGCAAGAGAGGTGTGTTGACGGAAATGCGAATGACATTATTGATGTTGATAACGATGGAAATTGTGGTTTCCGCTGTATTTCATCTTTATTAGGATAGGATGAAGAGTTATGGTCTTTGGTTCAGACGCAATTAGATTCTCAAATTTATCAATACTCTCAGTTGTTTTTCAAGTTGTTATGTGACATTGTCTCTACAATTAAGTATGAGTTACGAGTATAACACTTGGATGTGTAAGGAATATAAACATTGATGTTGATTCTTGATGTGAGTTATCCTATTTCTTTAAGATACAATGTCGTATTTGTTTCCCTTTCCATGACACTTAACGTCACATTTTATCTTGTTATAGCTTCATCCATATATATATGAGTAGGCATACATGATACAATAATTGTTGTTGGTCTTGTCAGCTGCAATCATTGGATTTAGATAAAGTTGAAACTTAATTGCACATTGCCTCCCGTCATTGACCGTTGGAGACAGAATTGTAATGATGATGCAAAAGCATGAGAATTATCATATGTGGGTCGCTTTAGACATTGGGAAGAATTATGCAACAACTCATTGTAGTTTGTTTTTTTATGGATATATGTATGACAATAATATATATATATATATATATATATATATATATATATATATATATATATATATATATATATATATATATATATATATATATATATATATATATTAAGTTAGGTAGCTATTTTACCGATTCTATTAAGTTGCAGTATTACTGAAATTTTCAAATTTTCGTAATTTTTTGCGCTTACCATAAATTCTAAAATTTCTGGTATAATGTAAATGGTCACCGAAAATTTGGAATTTTCGATATCGCCCACAGCAAAAACCAATAACTTTAATGAAATTTATAGTAAATTTCACAATTTCCGATAATAATTGAGGGTATTGCCGTAAAAATGTCAAAAAATGGGTGGTGTCAGGTATAAATTTGGGAGTGCCAAGTAAAATTCTCCCGATCTTCATTTTACCATAATACTTTTAAAGTTTAAAAAAAAAATCAATTTTTCATATTTAAAAATTTCATGTTTTAGATTTCTGCAAATAAACATAGTTTTCTACCAAAGTTTGTTATTTATACCGGATATTTACAAGTAAATGTTGATATCCAACTTTTTGATAAAATATTAGATATTTAGGCTATATTTAAATTGATGAAATGAGGCAAAATGGGATGAAACTGGATGGTATATAGTTATGTTTCATTGTTTGGATATCTCAACAAAAAAATGAAATGGAGCCGAATATAATGGAATACATTTCATCTCATTTAATCATTTTTATTCTTTTTATACCCTCCATTTTAAATGAAATGAGAAAATTGGTCTATTCCATCATGAAATACCTAAACATAGTTTTATTTTGCTCCACTTTATTCCATTTCATTCTTTTCTACTTCGTTAGTTCTACGGTATCCAAACATAGTTTTAGGGGAAAAACATGTATTTTTATCGGGTTTTTTGAAATTTTTGGTACCTAATTTATGGTTTTATACCGACAATTTAGAAAAACTAAATGTTTCACATTTTGGTTACATTTTTACAACAACAAAAATCTAAAATTTTGAAATAGACATTATGTGTTTATACTGACAATTTGAAATAACCAGTAAAAATGGATATGTTGATACCAGATATTCACATGGTTATGGTAAAATCACATATAGGTTTAAATGCACTTTTGGTCCCCCTATATTTTTTTTTTTTAACATTTTAGTCCCTCTATAAAAAAAAATCAACTATTAGGTCCCCCAATATCATATTTCATGTTTTTTTAGTGGTCCCCCATGATAAAATATTCTAATTTGCATATGTGACATTCAAATTATGAAGTGACATTTTTTTAATTGATGTCACGTCATTATAAATATTTAAAAATTTATTATTATTATTATTTTAAGTTTTCTTTATAATAATTAAATGTTTTTAAGTATTTTAGTTATTTTTGTTTATAAATATTTATTTAGAAATTATATATTATAAATTTTAATTCTAAAATATTTTTTTTTTGTCTATTTTTAATGACGTGACAACAATTAAAAAATGTCACCTCATAATTTCAATGTCATATATGCAAATTAGACTATTTTGTTATCGGGATCTCAAAAAAAACATGAAATACAATATTGGGGACCTAATAGTTTTTTTTTATAAGAGGACTAAAATGTTTAGAAAATTAATATAGGAGGACCAAAAGTGCATTTATGCCTTATTTATATTAGTTTGAAATCAAGTTAATGCATTCTTGTGTCATGAAATTGAATAATGACGCCTTGGCATGGGCTTTAAGTGATGAAAGTGAATTGCTGAATTTGAAGTGCTTGAAGTTAATGCATTCTTAGTTTCAACCCATAAACCATAAAATTTAGTGAATATTCAGAATTTCATTTGAAAAAACAGTTTATGTCAAAAGTTGCTTTAAAAGCTGATTCTTCATATTAGAATGTTGCAACTTTAGTGTTCTGTAAACTGACATTACAACACTTAATTGCAAACCTCTTGGATATATTTAGGCCTAGTGAAAAACAATAATGGACAAAATCCAAGTAAAAAACATGAAACTCAACCATTCAAACCAATAGGAAAAATGAAATTTCTTAATGTGTTTCTAATTTCTATTTCTATAACTTTCATGACAAAAACAAGCAGAGTTGGTAATTAACTGTTTTATCTGTTTCCAATGAATCCGTAATTAACTGTTTTATCTGTTTCCAATGAATCGTTGAAGACTGACTTTTACTTGACCTGTAACCGTGAATCTAGATATTCGTTTTCCCTCACAATGGCATAAAGACCAGCTTTTAAATTGCTCACATCTAAGCATCTGAAGCTGTGCATGCCAAGTTCAAATTAGTTCTTCAAACAGCTTCACTCAACTGTACCTGCTATTTCGGGTATTCGTTGTCCCTAATAATAACGCCATCAAGATCAGATTGTAACTTGGTCACATCTAAGCTTCTTGATGCGGAAGGTGTGGCTGCCAATTTCATTTCATAGTCAGATACTTCTCTTCTAATTCTATCCGTTGCCAGAATTTTCTCAGATATTTGTTCGAAACCTTTATGGATGTTTACAAGGAGTTTATAAACCTGCTGCCCTGTTGGATCTTTCTTTGCTTCCCTGCAGAGGTAACAATGTGAAAACAAATTATACAATGCTTACTTTTAGTGAAAAAATAAAATCAACCATGGAAAAAAAGAAGCAAGATCTCTACCAACACAAGGTGCTACATTGTTTCATCATTAATGTTACAAATACACGAAAAACTTTCATACCTAAACACAATTTCATCGGCAACAGCATATGTTCGATGCAAACTTTCCTGGATAGTATTACTTTCCAATTGAACGTCCCTAGTTTCTTTTAAAATTCTCTCAATATCAGCATCTTGTTTGCGGCTATTTTTCGTAATCTCCTCAATACGGTGAGTATAGGATTTCCTAGATGCTACTTTCTGCTGCTTTTCCAGATCTGCAAGAAGGTTTGAATGTTCCTCCTCCCTAGTGAGAGAGAGGATATGTAAGTCAATACGGGCATATGCACCATCATGGTAAATCTGATTACTTGAGGACATCAATATACTGAAATTATTAAACACAAGATAAAATAAGTTGAAATTCTAATCCCCTAAGGCGGCTCGGTTTGGTAAAAAGTAGAAGATGAAAGACAAGCTAGCAAATGGCTGGAAGAGGATAAACTAACAACCTGAATTTGAAGTGTTTGGTAAAGTTAGTGTTTGGACTAACTAATATATCTAAATTGACATAAAATGAAATCCACTGCATTGGCGCAGTCTTCCATATGATGAAATATAATGGAACCTTGTATTCCTCATTTGTTATGAAATCAATATACAAAATATTTCATCAGATTCTATGGTAACTTCTTTCTCTCTCTATAATACCAATTCTAACATGGTATCAGAGCCAAAAAGAAGTTAGAATAGAATCTGATGAAATATTTTGTATATTGATTTCATAACAAATAAGGAATACAAGGTTCCATTATATAGGAGACCCATAACAAACTTGACAGCCGTAGGGACAGCTGTACACAAATATTTTACTAAATCTTATAGAATATAGAATATAAAGCTTAAATATTTTATTATTCTACAACTTGGGTTTTACGCCAGCAAGTGTGATCCCAGTTTGTTTATGCTTCACTCCAAAACCTTATCTATTATGGTCCTAGTCTATGTTGATGATATTATCATCACTGGAAAATCCTCTTCATTTATAGACAATCTCATCACAGAGTTGAGTTGAATACTAAGTTTGCTCTCAAACAACTTGGAAAACTGGATTATTTCTTGGGCATTGAAGTTACTCATCTCCCAAATGGCTCTTTACTCTTGTTTCAAACCAAATATATCCATGATCTTCTAGCCAAAGGCAATATGGCATCTGCAAATGGAATGCCAACACCCATGATATCTAGCAGTAAACTCTCTAAGTATGCTTTTACTGCTGTCCCTGGTCCCACTCATTTCAGATCCATAGTTGGAGCCTTTCATGCTACCCTAACAAGACCAGAGATTTCTTACTCAGTCAATAAAGTTTTTCAGTCTCTATCCAATCCTCTTGAGGAACATTGGAAAGCTGTAAAAAGAATCCTTAGATACCTAAGTGGAACTTTGCATTATTAGAGAGTAGTTTAGATATTATGTAAATGTCTATTTTTACCCTTGTATTGACTGACATGTGTCAAGTCTGTAGTGTGGGCAACCTGTTATAGCAGGTCACACAGTTACTACTATAAATGCAACTGTGAGCTATCATTTGTAATCAACTTTTACACAAACAAATTTCTGTTATTCAAGATTATGAAAAGTTCATCTATGATTCTTAACATGGTATCAGTTTAGCGCTTCGATCCATGCGTCTTCTCCTCCAGATTTGCTGCCTTCCGGCGGAATCTCTCATCAGAACTCGCCTCTCATGGCGGCGCCGGATGAATCGCGTCGCCTCCCGTCTTCGCTCAAGATGGCGCACAAGCTGGATGAAAAGAACTTCCATCTATGGCGTCAACAAGTTGAGCCTTACATCAACGCACATGGACTCACCGATCTCGTTGTCTGTCCTCGCGTTCCTCCACAGTTCGTCGACGACGACGCTCGCCGTCAAGGTACGACCAATCCTTCCTACTCGATCTGGCTTCAGAAGGATCAACTCCTTCTTTCGTGGCTTCAATCCACTCTATCGAGTGAGATTCTCTCGCGTGTTCTTGGTTGTGCTCACGCACATGAGCTTTGGGATCGTTTGTTTGGATATTTTCAGAAACAGACGAGAATGCGTGTGGAAATGCGTGCTCTCAAGCTTGATTCTCTTTCTGTATCTGATTATTTGTTGAAGATTCGTATGATCGTGGATGCTTTGGCATCCATTGGAGATCCTATTCCTCTCTCTCATCATATTGATGTATTTCTTGAAGGACTCCCAAGTGAATTCGTTTATGTTGTGTCCGTTATTGAGAGTAAGTTTGGAAACATGGATCTAGACGAGGTTGAGATTCTTCTTCTTGCTCATGAGTTGAGGCTGAACAAGTTCAAAAAGACTGTGGTTCCCGATCTTGGCTCACTCAACCTCACATGCCTCACCTCGGTCTCCTTCCCTAATACTCCTCACTGGTAGTAATGAGTCCAGAACTCACGACCACTCAACCTAGTGCTGAACCGAGTATTCAAGCTTGAGGTGGCGGGGCAAATAGAGGCCATGGCAAAGGTAGAGGTGGTAGAAACTCCTCGTGCAATGTCAAGTATGCTCTAAAGTTGGTCATTCAGCATTTAACTGCTGCACAGTTCAACCAACAGTTTCAACCTCCTTCCAACAATGGCAATGCCTATCCTGCAGTTCCTTGGCAATTTCCTCAAGTTCCTTATGCTCAATTCCTGCTAATGTGTGGACAAGGCCTCAAGGTGCTCAGGCGATCTGTTGTGGCTTATCCATCCCTAGCACATTCATTGCTAATGCTGCTCCTGGCACCTACATAGCTAGTGCTGCCTGCCTCCTTCGTCATGCCTTGGTATCCGACTGAGCCTCCTATCGTGTTACAGGTGATGCTAGCAACCTACAGCAGGCAACTCCTCTTGAAGGTTATGAGCAGATTTACATTGGAAATGGTCAAGGTTTAGTTATTCATTCTGCTGGTTCCGTTTTCACAAAATCACACTCACACACTCTGTTTCTCAATAACCTCTTACATGTGCCTTCTATCACCAAAATCTCATTAGTGTCGGCCGGTTTGTCGTGACAATAGAGTGTACTTCCTTTTCACCTGATTCTTCTTTGTGAAATGTCGGGTCTAATGTAGTGTTGCTGGCAAAGTTGGATCGATGGCCTCTATGAGTTTCCCTCTATTCAGATTTCCAAGTCTCCTTCAGCAGTTTCTTCATTCAATAAATCTGTAGCTTCTATCAATTCTGTTTCCATATCTCCTGCCATGTCCAATGTTTGGCATTTGAGATTAGGCCATCCCAATGTTAACACGAGGATGGTGCTGCAAAGTTGTAACCTTCAATTCGATAATAAAACTCATGAATATTTCATTCAGCATGTTGTATGGGCAAAGCACACTGCACTCACCTACTTCACCCACCACTTATCATCACCCTTTAGAATTAATATATTGTGATCGTGGGGCCTTCTCCTCAACCCTCTGCAGGGTTCTCTTATTACATCTCATTTGTAGATGCTTTCTCCAAGTTCACTGGATTTATCTTCTTAAATCCAAGGTGCTCTCGGTGTCTTCAAGCAATTCAAATCTCTAGTTGAGTTGCAACTTGGATGCCCTATCATGGTTGTTCATCAGTTGGGGTGGTGAATTTCGCCCTTTCAACAAGTTTCTAGCGACACGGCATAGTTCACAGACTTATCTGTCCACACACTCATCATCGAATGGAGTGGTGGAAAGAAAGCCATATTGTTGACTGGGCCTCACTGTTGAGTTGGGCTTCTCTCCTCTTTCCTTTTGGGATTATGCCTTCACAATTCTGTTTTCCTCATAAATAGGCTCCCTCCTCACCATAAAGTTTGATTCCCTATACTTTCTTTGTTTCACACTATGCGACTATAAATTTCGAAAGTCTTTGGTCGTGCTTGTTTCCCTCTTCTCGGCCTTATCACCCTCACAAACTTGACTTGGTCACAAGAGTGCCTATTTTTAGGCTACTCCATCTCACACAAGGGTTATAAGTTCCTTTCACCAAATGGCGTTGTACATTTCTAAGGATGTACTTTTTAATGAGTCAAGGTTCCCATATATTAAGTTGTTTTCTTCCTCAACTCTTTCCACAACTAACTCGCTAAGCAAAATTCACTTCCTCTCTATCCACTTTGGTTGATAATCTTCCGTCCCCAAACCTATTCCTCTCACAACATTTCCTTTTCCCCTCACTCTATGTCCCACTACTTCAAAAGTCCTAGTTTCTCTCCCACTAGCGGTGACTCGCTAGTTCCTCGATGAGGCTTCTCCTTCATATGTGGAACCGACAAATCTTCTTCCTCTGCAAATATCCGCCAATGCTTTACCTCGGTTCAAACCGGTCAATCATCACACCATGACTACTAGGGCCAAACGGGTTTGTGCCAAGGTTGCATCCTTCCTTGTTGCTTACTCATCTTGAACCAAAATCATCAAGCAAGCCCTTGCATTCCAAGTGGAAGGAAGCTATGCAGCTGAATTTGATGCCTTGAACAACAATAACACTTGGTCACTTGTGCCACTTCCCGCAACAGGTTCCATTGGTAAGTGGGTGTTTCGTGTTAAAGAGAATCGATGGCTCGATCAGGCAAAGCGCGTTTAGTGGCAAAAGGTTTTTATCAGAAACCAGGGTTTGATTTCAATGAAACCTTTTCCCCTATAGTAAAGCCTATTACCATCAGACTGATTCTCACCATTGCTCTTACTCACAAGTGGTCCATCCAACAGCTGGATGTCAATAATGCATTCCTTAATGGGTTACTCCATGAAGAGGTGTACATGGAACAACCACCTGGTTTTGTCAACTCAGACTCCTTTCTTGTGTGCAAGCTGCATAAAGCCCTCTATGGCTTGAAACAGGCACCCATGCAATGGTTTGAAAGACTTCAAGAGGCTCTTCTCAAACTGAAGTTTAAACCTAGCAAGTGTGATCCATCCTTGTTCATCTTCACCTCTCATGGCCACACTATTTACCTCCTAGTGTATTTTATCATTCTACAGCTTGGGTTTCAGGCCAGCAAGTGTGATCCTAGTTTGTTTATGCTTCACTCCAAAACCTTATCTATTATGGTTCTAGTCTATGTTGATGATATTATCATCACTGGATATTCCTCTTCATTTATAGACAATCTCATCACAGAGTTGAATACTGAGTTTGCTCTCATACAACTTGGAAAATTGGATTATTTCTTGGGCATTGAAGTTACTCATCTCCCAAATGTCTCTTTACTCTTGTCTCAAACCAAATATATCCATGATCTTCTAGCCAAAGCCAATATGGCATATGCAAATGGAATGCCAACACCCATGATATCTAGCAGCAAACTCTCTAAGTATGGTTCTACTGCTGTCCCTGATCCCACTCATTTCAGATCCATAGTTGGAGCCCTTCAGTATGCTACCCTAACAAGGCCAGAGATTTCTTACTCAGTCAATAAAGTCTGTCACTTTCTATCCAATCTTATTGAGGAACACATTGAAAAGCTGTAAAAAGAATCCTTAGATACCTAAGTGGAACTCTGCGTCATGGGCTACTTATTCAGGCTGCTCCCAGCAATCAACCTCTGCCCCTTATAGGCTTCTGTGATGCTGATTGGGCATCAGACCCTGATGACAGGAGATCTACATTTGGTGCCTATGTTTTCCTAGGTCCTAACATCATTTCTTGGAGGTCAAGAAAACAGAATCTAGTGGCCAGATCTAGTGCATAAGCAGAATATAGAAGTTTGGCACAACTCTTTGCATAAATCCTCGGGGTTCAGTCCCTCCTCAATGAGCTTAATTGCAAATTTCAAATGCCCAAGATTTTATGTGACAATCTCAGTACTGTCACCCTTGCTCATAATCCAATTCTGCACAATTGCACCAAGCATATGGAAATGGATATTTTCTTTGTAAGGGAAAAGGTTCTTAACAAAATTCTGATTGTGGTTCATGTTCCTTCCCAGGATCAGTGGGTAGATGCTCTCACAAAACCATTGTCTGCCTCTAAGTTTCTACATCTGCGTGATAAACTCAGGGTTTTTGACAAGTTTACATTTCCATTAATCATGAACAAAAAGAAGGCAGCAATCTTCATTTAAGCAATTATTGATGGAAATCAAGAAGGATGCTAAAAGGAAAAGCTGGTATGAATCGCCAATTCCCAAACAAAACTGTAAAACATGCGACTCAATGAAAATCTCTAGCAAGGGCTTGTAAGAAGAGGCTTATAATGTACATTCGGCAAAAAAAAAAAGTGAAATGAATTAAACATGGAATTTGGAAATGCACCTCTTTCTAATTTCAGATGAAATGAACTCTTCTTCCTGTTGCACTTCTCTCAACTTTTGGAGCATTACCTGTGCATCTGGACTATTTGAATATAGAGATTCCTCAAGAGTTCTCTTTCTCTCTTCCATGGGTTTTCTTACAGCATCCCTGCGACACATTGAAATCCAGCAAAGATAACAAGATTTTCATTCTTCATTCTCTTATAGGAAAGGAAAGATAATAATCATGTGCTCAAGATATATCAGTTTTGTCTTACAAATGTATGCACGCATTTATATGTCTTCTTTATAGGAAAGAGAAAAGTTCAACACAAAATAATTCTATGGTGTGCCTATGTTGATCCATAAACCTATAGTAAACATCTATATTATATACAGTAATTTGTGGTAAATGATTCAGACACTTTGACCTACCATTCTGACTCCAAAGTCGAAAGGTAATCTCTTTTAACATGTACTTGTTCAGTCAACTGGTCAAGGTAGAAGTCAATAGAGTGTTGGTCATCAAATGCCATTTCAGCTGCTGCATTCATCAGTTCCAATTCTCGTTCAAGATGTTCGACTTCTGAAGTCCTTATAGTTACTTCATCAACGAGTTCTTTCTCCTGAATTTGATATCTATCAGTTTCAAGTTTGCACATGCAGTATTCATAAGACAAAATCAGAGCTTTCATGATAGATACCTTTTGTTTTGAGACTGTCAAATGTCCATCAACAACAGGAGAAGAATTTTCTTCATTTCCAAATGAACCCATTCCTGCATCAACCTCTTCTACGGCCAATTTGTTTTCATTTAATACACAGTTTAATTCACCATTCACAGTGATAGAGGTTTTGTCACTTCCGGGAGTTTGGGTCTCCATTTTGAAATCATTTACGTTTTCAGCTGAATTCTCAAAAGAGCTTAATAAATTATGAAATCTTTGTTCGATTCCAGCACTAGGATTCTTCACACCAACAACCCTTCCACTCTTAAATACAGATTTCAATTTTGTAGCATCTGAAACACCTTTGGATTTAAAAAGAAGAAGAAACAAGGTTTAATCATGATGAGGTTTCGTATAGTACCTAGTGGAGGATGATATCTGATCAAAAAACGCAGATTCGCAACCGAGTTGGGAGGGGTGAACTCAGGAACCACGCCGTATGGTGGATGAAGCTGTGAATTGACTCTCTCTCTCTATATATATATATATGTGATAAAACGATGTCGTATAATTTGATGTTGCATTGCGTGCGTTTGAGTTTTTTGGAGTATAGTTTTCTTTTTCTTTTTCAATCTGTTGACATGTTTTTATTTTCTTTAATTTTTATTTATTTGTCTGTTGTATCCAGAAAATTGAGATGCTCCACGTAACTTAAGTTTTTGTTTTTCTACTTAATCAATTACTGAAATATTCGTGTTTTCATACTCATAAATTTATTTGATATTTTATAAAATGTATTTAACTATATGACTTTCAAATGAAAAATTAATTATAAATGAATAATTTTTATCCTATATATTTAATTATTAAATAATCATATAAAAAATCTATAAAATACAAAAAATATGAAATTTTAACATTTCAAAATAAAATTGTCTTTAACAAAAATAATTATTTATTAAAATAAAATAGATATTGTGTTAATAATGATTCGTGAGATAAAAAATTATTTAAAATATAATATATTTAAATACAAATACAAAATTTAAAATAATTTATTTAATTATAAAATAAATAATAATCATATAATTTAATTGTAGTAAATAATCATACAAAACGAAGAAAAAAAAAAAAATCGTGAGATAGAGAAAAATATATTTAATAAGATTTTGTCAATCAAATTTAGATAATAATAGAGTAAACTAAAATATATATTGTATTGATAGTGATCCGTAAGATAAATAAATTTTTAATTCAATTAAAATTTAAAAAAAATAGTATTTTTATTAATAATAAATAAATAGAGAAAAAATTAAAATAAAAGTAAAAATTGTATGAAAAAGAAATGCGAGAGAAATTTGAAATTTTACAGAAGAAAAAGAAGACGTGTGAATTGATCAATTAGACAGATAAACAAATGACACTAGTAGTAGGACAATCTGATATGGAGGAAGGTTTTAATTAAGATATTTGTTATTTATTTATAATTCCTTTTAGTAGTATAATAATTTTGATCAGAAAGGATAATTTAGGCAAAACATGTCATTGATTTGTTATAGATAATAGATATATTATTTTTATTTTAACTAGTACTTTTCGTGATAATTTTAAGTGGTTTTTTCCTTATAAAAGACCACTAAGTTCGAAACAAACAACACAAAATTATATTTGGGTCCCTAAATTGCCCATGTTCGTTGTTTTCATTTCCCTCAGCTCAGATTTGGTTTCCTCGTTATTCACAAAAATCCTAGCTAACAAGTGTGTTCCCAAGGGGTGCTATATAAATTCAAGATCCGGGAGATATGCAGAAGTCTAGAGTGAATGGACAGATATTAAAATTGTTGGAAAAATTTGGAATGATGATAACTTGGAGTGGAAGTTGGAATGTTTTATTGATATTAAATGGGTAATAAATGAGCACAAGTAAGAACTAGTATGGGAGTGAATTTGAAAAGATTCATTTTAGTCCCACATAGGAGGGAATACAAATACTAGTAGTGCTTATATATATATTCTAACTTGGACTATTGGGTTGGGCCCCAAGGGGCACCCCAATTTTGTAAGAGAGTGAGGACACACCCATGAGTCATTTAGACACACACGCGCCGCCGTCCGTCCGGTTCGGTCTACATGAATTAATTTTTTATAACTCGAATTATTGGAAATTAATTATTATTAATTAATTAATTCGGTAGAAATTAAATATTATTATTTAATTAATTATAAAATCTTAAGAAATTAATTAGTATTTAATATTAATTAATTACAAAATGATGACGTGTCATACTCCAAGACCAAGTCTTAACCTAATTTTTGACTTGCTGACCAAGTAGAAAAACGGCCTCGTTTGACTCTCTCACGTTTCTCTCCACGGATTTAGGTCCACTCATTTGGATTCTTTTGCCTATAAATACAGTTGCTCATTGCATTTGTAACTCACTCCAGAATTCAACAAAATTCGAATTCTCTCTTCTCTCTCAATTCTATTTCTTCTACACTAATTCTTCTTCTTCTTTTCGACTGGATTTTATTCCAGATATTAAGACTGGTCATAGTTACCATCTGAAGGTGTATCTCTTAGAACGGTTTATCATTGTGCAAGTGATAACCGTAATTACAGAAAAGGTTGTTTTATCCTGGAGGCGTCGTGGCCAATTAAGAGCTGCTTTGCATAATTTTGGCAGTACCGCGAAACGTCTTAAAGAAAGCGTACCACTCCGCGACTCAGCCGATAATTACCTACGTGACACTATTTTTGTATACCGAAAACAACAATTTTAAGACGTTTCAATTAACTGCCATGGCCACTGAGGAAATTATCGGTGCTTCCGCGACCGCTACTATCTCTGACAAACCATTCAAGTTTGAGGTTCCAATTTCAAGCGTTGGCAAGCTAAGATGAAATTCTTCTTAACTCTAAAGAAGGTTGCCCACGTTTTGACTGAGGATGTTCTTGTTGCTCCTTCTGGAACAACCGAACAAACTAATGGTGCCAAAACTGTGACTTCAGACGGAGTTGCTAAAACCGCTGAATTAGACGCTGCTGCAAAAGCTAAAGCTACAACAGATGATCTACAACTCAAGAAAGAAATCGCCTTATGGAAAGAGAATGACTACCTCTGCAAAAATCACATTCTGAACAGTCTTGCTGATGACTTGTACGATTACTATAGTAATTACAAGACTGCTAAACAGGTATGGGAAGCTCTGCAAAAGAAATATGATACTGAAGAAGCAGGTATAAAGAAATATGTTGTCAGCCGCTACTTAAACTACAAGATGGTGGATGAAAAGTCTGTGGAAGCTCAAAGCCACGAGATTCAGAAAATTGCTCATGAAATCATCACTGAAGGTATGCCCCTCAATGAACAATTTCAGATTGATGTTAAAATTAACAAGTTGCCCCCTAGTTGGAAAGACTTCAAAAATTTGCTTAGACATAAAACTAAAGAATTTTCAATCGAGAGTTTGATTACTCCTCCGAATTGAAGAGGAAGCTCGAAGACAAGATCAGAAAGATGAATTCTTAGTTGTTTCAAACAACAAAAAGAAATTCGGTGCGATTCTGAAGCCTACGGGAAAACCATTAAAGAATCAAAATCGCAATGCTGTGAACCGAATTAAGAATGGGAATCCCTCTAGGGCCCCATATGCTCCAATTGCTAGACAGCAACCACCACCTCAGAGAAATGATGCTTTGATTTTCAATTGCTACAATTATGGGAAACCGGGACATATGGCTAAGAAATGTAAGAGCAGGCCTAAACCTGTTACTGGCTCAAATGCACAGGTTAACTTGACTGATGAGCAATTCATTGCTATGATCATTGAAGTCAACATGGTTGGTGGAAGTGATGGTTGGTGGATAGACACTGGCGCATCTCGTCACGTCTGTTACGATCGTGCTATGTTCAAGACATACATGAATGTTGAAGATAAGAAAGTGTTGTTGGGAGATACTCACACCACTAATGTTACTGGTATTGGAGATGTTAAGCTGAAATTCACCTCAAGAAAGACTTTGATCTTGAAGGAAGTGATGCACGTTCCTGAAATTAGAAAGAATCTTGTTTCTGGTTTTCTTTTAAATAAGGCAGGGTTTAGTCAAACTATAGGGGCAGACTTGTACACCATTACCAAGAATGGTATTTTTATGGGGAAAGGGTACGCCACTGATGGCATGTTTAAGTTGAATGTTGTTTTGAATAAGATTTCTCCTTCCGTTTACCTTGTGTGTGATTTTAATATTTGGCATGCTAGACTTTGTCATGTTAATAAGCGAATTATATATAATGCAAGCAACCTAGGCATAATCCCTAAATTAAACGTTAATGATTTAATTAAATGTGAGTATTGTAGTCAAGCAAAAATAACTAAAACCTCGCATAAATCAATTATTAGAGAATCTGATCCCCTAGATCTTATACACTCGGACATATGTGAATTAAATGGAACGCTAACTAGAAATAGTAAACGTTATTTTATCACTTTTATTGACGATTGTTCAGATTATACTTATGTATACTTAATGAAGAATAAGAGTGAAGCGCTTGACATGTTTAAGCTGTATGTAACTGAAATAGAGAATCAATTTAGTAAGAAGATTAAGTGACTTCGTAGTGATCGTGGAACTGAATATGAATGGTAAAGCAGAAAGAAAGAATAGAACTCGTATTGAACTTGTTGTTGCAATTATGATGAATTCTGGTGCTGCACCTCACTGGTGGGGGGAAATTTTACTAACTGTTTGCTATGTTCTGAATAGAGTTCCCAAGTCAAAAAGCAATATCTCTCCTTATGAGATAGTAAAGAAAAGACAACCAAACTTGTCTTATTTGAGAACTTGGGGATGTCTGGCTTATGTCAGAATTCTGGATCCGAGACGAGTTAAACTCGCTAGTAGAGCATACGAATGTGTATTCATTGGATATGCAGCAAACAGTAAACCATATAGGTTTTATAACCTTAGTACAAAAGTGATCATAGAATCAAATGATGTTGAATTCTATGAAGACAAATTTCCTTTCAAAACGAGAAATAGTGGGGGCACACAATCGAGTCACATTCCTGTGATAAGAAACACAAAAAGTAACGATGATGCAACAACAGAACTTCGACGAAGTAAACGAGCAAGAGTTGCTAAAGACTATGGGTCCGATTATACGACCTATAACGTAGAAGAAGATCCTATGAATCTTCAAGAAGCCTTGTCATCTCTGGATGTTGATTTATGGCAAGAAGCCATCAATGATGAGATAGAATCTCTAGAATCTAACAAGACCTGACACGTAGTAAACTTGCCTCCTGGTTGCAAACTAAAACCTGATGGAAGTATTGATAAATACAAGGCTCATCTTGTTGCCAAAGGTTTTAGGCAAAAAGAGAATATAGATTTCTTCGAAACTTTTTCTCCTGTCACTAGAATTACATCCATTAGGGTACTTATTTCAATAGCTGCTATTTATAAATTAATAGTACACCAAATGGATGTTAAAACAACTTTCTTAAATGGTGAATTAGACGAAGAAATCTATATGGAACAACCAGAAGGGTTTGTGATCCATGGACAAGAAAGTAAGGTCTGTAAGTTAGACACGTCTTTGTATGGACTAAAACAAGCTCCTAAGCAGTGGCATGAAAAGTTTGATAACTTAATGATATCAAATGGGTATAAAGTGAATGAAAGTGACAAATGCGTTTATTATAAATCTGAGAATCGCATCTGCACTATCATATATCTATATGTAGATGATCTACTCATATTTGGGTCAAACATCCAGACCATAAATGATGTGAAATCACTGTTATGCAAAAAAATTGATATGAAAGATCTCGGAGAAGCAAGTGTGATTCTTGGTATCAAGATCACGAGATCCGAGCAAGGAATTTCTTTGGATCAATCACACTACGTGGAAAAGATCTTAAAGAAATATAATTATTTTGATTGTACACCAACCAGCACACCATACGATCTAAGCGTGAAATTGTTTAAGAACACTGGTGAAAGTGTTAGACAGACAGAATATGCAAGTATCATTGGCAGTCTTAGATATGCCACTGATTGTACGAGACCAAACATTGCATATGCTGTGGGATTGCTGTGCAGATTCACGAGTAGACCGAGTAGTGAACATTGACAAGCTATTGAGCGAGTCATGTGATACCTTAAAAAGACAATGAACCTCGGATTGCATTATCAGAGATTTCCCGCCGTACTTGAAGGATATAGTGATGCAGATTGGAATACCTTATCAGATGATTCTAAAGCAACTAGTGGCTATGTATTCAACATAGCTGGAGGAGCTGTATCTTGGAAATCAAAGAAACAAACTATCTTGGCTCAGTCCACGATGGAGTCTGAAATGATAGCATTAGCAAGTGCTAGTGAAGAAGCAAGCTGGTTGAGATGCTTGCTAGCTGAGATTCCCTTATGGGAAAAACCTATGCCAACTGTGTTGATCCACTGCGATAGTACCACATCTATTGCAAAAATTGAGAACCGTTATTATAATGGTAAAAGAAGTCAAATTAGAAGAAAGCACAACACCGTTAGGGATTGTATCTCTAAAGGAGTTGTAAGAGTGGATCATGTATGCACTGATGAAAACTTAGTAGATCTTTATAGGCATTAGTAGATGGGACTAATGCCTATAAATAAATGAATTACTCATGATAGTAACCCGACCTAAATGACTGGAGATCCCAAGAAATAGGTTCAATGGGTAATAACAAGTTGTGAGTAATATGAAATGATCATGCAAGTAAAGCATGAATCTCGAAGTAATGAAAGGATGAGATAATAGAAACTCTTAATGAGATCTATACTCTGTGTGAGGAAGTACCTAGGCTACAGGAGTACTCTTGATAGACTCACCTATGTGATTGTGGAACTTTGGCTAGTTTCTATGGAACTGCGAGGCAGAATTCCTAAAGCTTTCACTAAACCGGGACACACGTGCATGGTCATTTAAAGCACGGGCTATCAGAATACACCTTAAGAAAAGGTTGTGTGCGGGTATGATGTCTGAGATAGAGTTCAAGACAATAGTGTCACTCTTGTTAAATCGGAATCCTACTTGCTACGCAAAGGTTCAAGTCGTAGACACCTTTGCTTATGCACAATCTTAGAAAACGTCTGACGTTACTTCTAAAATCACCTTTTTTAATTCAAGTGGGGGATTGTTGGAAAAAGCTTGGAATGATGATAACTTGGAGTGAAAGTTGGAATGTTTTATTGACATTAAATGGGTAATAAATGAGTAGAAGTAAGAACTAGTATGGAAGTGAATTTGAAAAGATTCATTTTAGTCCCACATAGGAGGCAATACAAATACTAGTAGTGCTTATATATTCCAACTTGGACTATTGGGTTGGGCCCCAAGGGGTTTTAATAAACTATGTAAAATTTATAAATATGATCTAATAAGAAGTTTTTAAAATTGAAATGTAATGAGAAGTTGCCATACATTGTAGGATGTAATGTTTTTTTTTGAATTAACTCATTTGAATTTAACTGGTTTGTTAACTAATCTGGATTCACGGGTAGATGTGGACGTATCTATGAGAAAACATTTATAGATGATTCATTTTAATGTCCATCTTTTAAAAATTTATGTTGTTATTGTTTTATATAATTGAAGTTAGAGAATCGAATGTACGATTTATTATAAGTACAAATCAATGCTTAAAATTTTGTGTATATTATTAACTTATATTTATAACTATAAGAATGTTAACCTATTGGAGAATGAATTCAAACTTTACAAAAGATAATTTGGTAGACATGTAGTGTGAATCACGACAAGACCCGTGCGATAGCACGAGCTTCTTACTAGTTATGATAGTGATAGAAGAACTAGGAACCTAAATCCAAAGGTTTTAACCTAATTTCCAAAAAATATCCTACTTGAACCTAAGCCACATTATATCTGAAAAATTCCTCAAAGTGTGTGTGTGTTTTGATTACTATGATAAATTTTGTTAGAACATGATCAAACTTAGTAAAAGCAATTATGCATATTGATTGAGAGATTACCCTGTCAATTAAGTGAACTATAATGAGATGAGAGACAAGTAGAGCACTTACTAAAAGTTGAGGGGATTTGTAACCAAAAAAAAAGTTGAGGGGATTTCCTAATTTTGTCAGATTGCAGTTAGAAGCTATAATGGTGATCAAGTAAAAATGATTATGGTGATGATCAAATATTTTTGTATTTTGTGTTTCTGTTTGGAAGTTTTAGTTGTAGGCATGTTATTTGAGGACAAGCAACAAATTAAGTTTGAGCTTGTGGTAACACTGTCATTCCATATATTTTGTACAAGAAATGGAGAAAACGAGCCAAAATCATTTAATTTGACGAAGAATAGCCAAAGAACGAGCAAAACAGATAATATATGAAGGAATGAAGACTTGGGAAAATTTTAATGAAAAGGACCAACCGCATATTAGTCATGGAAAAATCATGCCACCATCGCGCCATTGCTTGCGTGATAGGCTTGGATAATCAATACATATTCTACAATACTAAAGGTATATTTGAGCGCATTTGAAGTCATTGGAGGCCAATTCTTCAAGGGATCTTTTATGCAAACCTCATATAATTTATTGGTATTGTAATTTGAATTATAAGTTGCTGATTTTATCATAGGTTGGATTTTGTTTTGATGAAAATATTGTTGGAACACATGTTTGATTTTATATTGCATATTTATTAAAGTTATTATTTTATTCAATTTCACCTTACTAATGATTTTTATGTGAAATACTCTTTTAATATAATTTTGGACGCATAGAGAATACTAATCATTAGCCTATGTGTTGGACCTATGGAAATTGTTGTGCTTACGCCGATTAAATATGAATAGGAGACCTCGAGTAGTGGCTTAGGATTAACATTCTATTGCATTGCCTGGTCTTGCTTATGTTGGTGGACTAGGAATATGAAGCTCCGAGTATAGATTTGTGAGTTATTCACCAATGGATTGGGCATATAGCTCTTGTTAGTCCGCTGTGGAATTATAGAAACAATATTAATTATGAAATACATCAAACATCAATAGTAGATAACTAGGGGATTCTATTACAAAACCTAACCGATTTTGTATCATTTTAAGAACAATTTTTATTATTTTTCGCATTAAAAACTCGAAAATCCCGCTTTACTATTTTCTAAACATTGCACAATTTTTGTCTTATTAAATAGAAGTCCATGTGGATTCGATATTTTTATTACTTTGGCATTATCGGTACACTTACCAAGGAATCATCACCTACAAATAAATATAGTAATATTTAGATTTTGGTTACTCTCCAAACAAATAGGAAAACCATTGATAGACAATGGGTTTTTAGGGTAAAAGAAAACCTAGATGGTTGAGCCAAGAAATTCAAAGCCAAATTATTAGCCAAATCATTTCATCAAGTCAAGGTTATGACTTTAATGAAACTTTTTATCATGTGGTGAAACCTGTAATCATCATGTTGATTCTCACTATTACCATTTCAAACAAATGGACCATCCAAGATCTTGATGTAAATAATGGATTCTTAAATGACTCCCTTGATGAAGAAGTCTACATGCAACAACATAAGGGTTTGTAGTTGGTCATGTATCTCTAGTACACAAACTCAACAAACCCTTTTATGGCCTCAAACAATATTTGGGCAGTGGTTTGTAAACTTCAGGATTCTTTTCTTTATCTAAGCTTAAGGGTTAGCAATTTTAACACCTCGTCATTTTCCTTGTCTCAAAACAATCAAGTTGCCTACCTACTAGACTATGTTGATGATATCATCACAGGTAGCTCTGCGTCTCTCATTCAAAAATTCACCACTAAACTTAACATTGGTTTCTCTCTTAAGCATTTAGGTGATTTGGACTACTTTGTTGGTATAGAAGTTCATAAAAACTCTAACGGTATAAGTCTTTTCTCTTAGTCCAAATACATTAATGACATGCTTTCACATACAAATATGCTTGGATGCAACCTAACAACTTCTCGGTAAGTGTATCAATAGTGTTAGAGTAATATAAAAAGATATCGTTTCCACGAGAATTGAAATTTAACAAGGTTCAAATTATGCGAATGAAAAGAATAATTGGGGGATTTTAAATGGTATTGAGAAAATAAAATAAAATTGATTCTAATTTCAACAATGAGAAAACGACTAGGCTTTACTAGAATCTCTTGTATTGTCCTTTGTTGATGTTTAATGCATTAAATGAATGGTAAAGTTATTATACTCCCACAACGAATTAACAAGACCATTAAGTAGATGTCTCATACATCTCTACTAAACCAACATAAGTGAAATTAGGCAATGTAACAATACGTTAATTTAAATGCCTCCACTAGAGGTCTCCTATTCCTATTAACCAGCATAAGCACAATAATTGCCCTGCTTCAAACGCATATGCCTAGGGTCAGTATTCTCTATTCATCCAAGATCAGACTAACAAAGTATCTCAAATAAAAAACATTAAGCACAAGAGACAATTAAATAGAAATATAATTTCAATTATTCATATAATATATTCATATAATATCAAATTAAACATATGTCTCGACAAGTTCAATATAAGTTCAATCATAAAATATAATATAGGCTAAATTAACTACTCATATTACAACAATAAATTACCAAGATAGTTGATGAACTTTGCAAGAAAATTCTTTGAAGAAATTAGCCTCGAATGGCTTCCAATGTTCCAAAAATTGCTCCCCGGGTGCTACTTGTCGTTACTTTTTGTCTCCAAATCAAAATACTTGAAAAAAAATATCATAAATCTCATTTTAAAGGTGTTACATTCAGAACGCGTTAGAAAAAGCAAAAAAAATGTCCAGCACATGCGCGATGTTTTTTTGCATAACTCTATCGTGCACACGACATCGCGCGATGGCTAGTGCGATTATTCTAGTAACTTTTCTCTTTTTGCTCCCTTTTTCAACCAATTATCACTAAGTCCTTATTTCTTCATACTTAGTAATTTTTGCATTTTCTTTTGCCTTTATACTTCAAATTTTCTCTTCTTTGACTGTTTTTTCTTTGATTCTTCAACGAAATATATGTAATGACAAAGTGTAATCACAACACTATTTTTACTTCTATGCAATCCATTTGCAGACTCAACAAGACACATTTCCTCTTATTTTCTGGTCCCTTTATGTACATATAAGTAGTTGAAGCCTTGCAATATGTCACTTTAACTAGATCAGAGATCTCGTATGCAGTTAAGAAGGTGTGCCAATGTATGTTTAGTCCTATTAAAGCTCATTAGGTTGCAATCAAGAGGATACTTAGGTATCTCAAAGGAACCATTGGTCATGATTTATTTTTGATCCTACTTCTATCACTACACCTATTCCTTTGACGATCTTTTGTGATGGTGACAATGATTAGGCAACTGATTTCGATGATAAACTACTAAGATACATAGGCTCCCGCACGAATAAATTTATTTGATATTGTTTAAAATATATTTAGACACATGTAAAGTTGAAATGAGTGATTTAATTATGTATGAGCAAAGATCATATAAATTCAATTGTATTAAATAACCATATAAAAAAGGATCCGTAAGATTTAGAAATTAAAATAAAATTTTAACATTTGAAAATAAAATTTATTTTTCTAATAAACGTAATTGTTAATTAAAATAAAATAGATATTAGACTTGCAATGATCCGTACAATAAATTTTTTTAATATAATATAAATTGTATTTCATCTTATTTTTATCAGTACACCCATTCTTTTGAAGGTCTTTTATAATAGTGATATTGATTAAACGATTGAATGATAAAAGAAGTACATATAGAGATGAAAGTTATTTTGGTCCTAATTTGGTGTCATACTATTGGGTAGGGATTGAGTGACTTTATACTATCAAAGTTACTATGACTTTGCCTTATTTTCTTTCTTATTTTTATTATTTTTTAATCTATATAATCTATTAAATCTGAAGCAACAGATTATATCACAACCCATGTTAATAAATTTTTTTTTGTGCCACATCATCATATAATCCTACGTGGCACCTCCAAATTATTTCTTTCAATTTTCAAATAGACATACAAAGTCATGGGTTCGAACCTTGAAAAAGACAAAAAAAATATTTTTTAACTAAAATGATGTAAGAAGACAATTACTATTTCAATTATTTATATTCTCCTAAATTTCAATTTTAAAATACCCATGTGAATCTTAAGTTCTAAAACACTAAATTAGAGTTATGTTTTTTTTTTTAAATCATTAAAAAATGAATACTTAAAATAAATGTTTTTAATCTCAAATTAGTTATAGTAAAAAAATATACTAACCTATCAATTACCTACTAACTTAAATAAATATATTATTTTCATAAATATATATCACTAAAGTCAACTATATTTTACACAAGGCGATCTCTCATGATCCAACCACAAAATCAAAACAACAAAAAAATAACACACTAAAAATAAGCATGTATTTTATTTTCAAATAAAATTTATCTTTTTATATGTGATTAATTCACATCATTGTCTTAATCATATTTTACAATAAATTATAATAATATAAATTTACTGATATATTTATGCAATCCCTTTAATATAATTAAAATAAATATTAAAAAACAATTAATCTACTATCGAAACTATCATTTTAAACTCTCTATTCATTAAATAACTAAAATATGACAAAAATATAAAAAATATGATTAAAGTAATAAAGTTTTACATGATAATAATTACAAATAATCTTTTAATTTTATTTCATATTAAGAATAAATACACGCTTTAAACAACTTCAAATTAAATTAATAAATCAAAGACAATTAATAAAAATACATGAGAGTCAAACAAAATAAAAATTATTTTATATTTATTTAAATATACAAAACTTATTATGAATATCATTCTCAATTTACAAAAGCATAATATTTTTCTTTTAAATAAAATTTATCTTTTTATATATGATAAATTTATATCATTGTCTAAAATTTATTTTCCAATAAATTTTTGCAATATAAAGTTAATAATCATGTATTTTTAGAACAAATTTTTAACCTATTTAAAATTCAATAAAAAACTAATATAATAATTTACAACCGCCCATTCTACGGGGCTTAATCTAATTTATATATTATATATTAATTGTTAATTATCTTTTTTCTGCTATATATCACACAACTTGTACTAAAGTTACCATGATTTTCCTGTTGGAAAGTTACTGAATCCATTTTCCATAGTATTCTTCTATGTAGGGTATAAGAGATAAATGTGTACATAATGTTAAATATTTAGGGATTATATGTAGATGTCGATGGTTACATTAGTAATTATATGAAAGTTACACAATTTTTTTTTTAAAGTTCTTTCCAAAATCTCTCCAATAATTTAGATTTGTGGTATTCTCTTGGACCACTTCATGTAAGTTTATTTTATTACTTTATCCCACACTGCCTCTAAGTGCAATCACATTCTTTTCTCCCCATTCTTTTGTGACAGAACTGTTGGTATAATATGAAAAAACCAAGCCAATGAGTGACATCTATCTAACTAAATGCTAAAATATCGACAGAAATGAATTTTATAAACATTCACTTTGTACCAAACAAAATGTTATTCATTTTCTTGACATGCTTTTATGCATATGATAATAGTTGAAACTATACAAAAAATTAAGTTAATGGTTGAAAGGGCATGTGAGGATTACACCAATAAACTTGCCATGAAAAGTATGTGGCACACCAACCGAATTGCTTCCTACATATACATGAAAAGCTAGTTGGTTTGATGCAGTTGACTCAACTCAACACATTTAAACTTTATTCCATATTTTGCTTCAAACTTGTTATTTTTATTTTTTGAGACCATGGAAATCGGGATAGAGGATGAGATTGTGGGCATGTCAATGCCACCTCCATTGAATGGTTCCATGAATATAGCAGGGAACAATGATTATGGTCACAACAAGGAGTTTATGTCTAGGGATGCATACCTTAGGAATAGATACTCAGAGATTGATATAGAAGTTGAAGATTCAAGTTCTAACCAAAATGGCCCCCTCCCTATATTTCTAAAGGTACTATAGTACTAAATGGCTTTATTCTATTGCTTCAAATGTGAATTTCTTTGGTGGATATTAAGGGTGTTTGCGGTGCTATTTTCATCGGTTTTATTTTATCTGTTATTTACACCCTCCGATCATTATTATAAACAAAGATTTTCTTTTAAATTTATTGAATAACTTATGTAAATTGTCTAGATATAGATCAAAATATTTGCTTATAATATTGACCAGAGTGGGATTTAATTTTCATTTGGTTCAACATTGAAGTGATAGAAATCAGTTAGTGACACTTGATATTCTCATTATCATGCAGTTTGAAGATGTAGAGTTTAAGGTGAGAAACAGCCAATTGGGCTCTAATAACCCTGTGAAAGCAATGGTGAGCAAGGTATCCACACAACACAGTGTTGAACAAGATAAATACAAGAGAATTTTGAAGGGCATTACTGGAAGCATTGGCCCTGGTGAAATTCTTGCTCTGATGGGTCCTTCTGGCAGTGGAAAAACAACCCTTTTGAGAGTTATAGGAGGAAGATTGCTTGATAATGTAAAAGGAAAAATAACTTACAATGATGTTAAATATACTCCAGCTGTCAAGAGAAGGTTAAGTGGTTACCTAGCTTCATACATAGACGAATTCGACATGCATTCATTCACACAGTCAGTACATTGCTGGCCGTTGGAATGAGATTGGATGGTCTAAATTTTGTCCAATCTCGATATTACGGCCACCAATGTGTTTACTGCATGAATGCGTAGTTAATCTCGAATCATCTGAATTATGTAAAGCGCCTGGTCCTTTTATAGTAACATATTTATATGCTAATGTTTCTATCTTATTAATAGGATTGGTTTTGTGACACAAGAGGATATACTTTTCCCACAATTAACAGTGGAAGAAACATTAGTCTTTTCAGCATTCTTAAGACTACCAACCAATATGACCAAGCAACAAAAATATGCAAAAGTGGAAACAACTGTGAAGGAGCTAGGCCTTGAAAGGTATTTGTTATTTTTATGACATTCTAAAACATATAGTTATTTCAAAACCCTAAATCCTAAACCCTGAACAAATCTCTGGCGTAACCATAGATGTCGCCACACGAAAATAGGTGGAGGGTTTCTCAAAGGCATATCAGGAGGAGAAAGGAAAAGAACAAGCATAGGCTATGAAATTCTTGTTGATCCTTCATTGTTGTTGCTAGATGAACCAACTTCAGGTCTTGATTCTACATCAGCAAACAAACTCCTTGTCACACTTCAAGGACTTGCTAAGGTTTCTATAATTAAGTTTAATCATTTTACATTATGTAGTATACCTTGAATTTAGAACATATAGTGAAAAAGTTTCATTTGATATATATATAGGCTGGAAGGACTATAATCACAACAATACACCAGCCATCAAGCAGAATATTTCACATGTTTGACAAACTTCTTTTGATATCAGAAGGATATCCTATTTACTACGGAACCGCTAGAGAAACAATAGAGTACTTTTCGTCGTTGAGGTTCAGCCCCGAAATAGCAATGAATCCTGCAGAATTCTTGCTTGACTTGGCAACTGGACAAGTGGATGGCATAACTGTTCCAACAGATATTTTTGATTATCAAGAATCTAATCATGACTCTTCAAAAGCTGTTATTAATGTAGGAATTCTTTCCCCTCACACACACACGATACGGAGTACTTGAATTCGAGCCATGTCTGGTACAATCACCTTAGAATCTGACTAAAATGATTGTACCAGACATGGTTCAAATTTATATATCTACATTACATACTCTATATATTTCTGATCTTATGAATTGTTTCTTTCTTGTATTAGTATCTACAACAAAAGTACAAAACTCTCCTAGAGCCAAAAGAAAAAGAGAACCATAGAGGAGTAAGCACACCAGAACATCTTCAAGTAGCAATTCAGGTTAAGAAAGAGTGGACATTGAGTTGGTTGGACCAATTCATGATTCTTTCAAGAAGAACATATAGATCAAGATGCAAGGACTATTTCGACAAGTTAAGACTCGTTCAAGCAGTTGGAGTAGCACTTCTGTTAGGGCTACTTTGGTGGAAATCTTCAACCAGCACAGAAGCTCAACTTAGAGATCAGGTACTTTGGTTGAAATCTTCATCCAACTCAATGTAAAAATCAAATCATTTTCGTATAAATTATAATTTATTTTCATAAGTTATCATAGACGACTCTGATATTCTTATCAAGCAAATAACTATGGATATTGCAGGTTGGTTTAGCCTTCTACATCTGTATATTCTGGACATCTTCATGTATTTTCGGAGCAGTCTATGTGTTTCCATTTGAAAAATACTACTTGATAAAAGAAAGAAAAGCCGACATGTATAGACTAAGTGTATACTATGTATGCAGCACTCTATGTGACATGGTAGCACATGTTTTCTATCCGACTTTTTTCATGATCATTGTCTACTTCATGGCTGGATTTAAGCGAACCGTCGCTTGCTTCTTCCTCACATTGCTCGTCGTTTTACTAATAGCTATAACAAGTCAAGTAAGTTATACATATGTCAATACTTAAATATACAGAGCCGTTTGTAAGGGCATGCAAGGCAGACTACTGCAGACGACCCTGCTTAACTAGAATAAGTGATTAACTTTAAGGTTTGAATTTAACTTATATATATATAACTTTGTTACTAGGGTGCAGGAGAATTGTTTGGAGCTGCAGTTATGAGTATTAAAAGAGCAGGAATGGCTGCTTCTTTGATACTGATGTTGTTTCTTCTTACTGGTGGCTACTATGTTCAGCATATACCGAAGTTCATGCAATGGTTGAAGTATCTTTCATTCATGTACTATGGATTTAGGCTTCTTTTAAAAGTGCAATATTCAGGAGATGAGTTGTATGATTGTGAAAGCAAAGGAGGGTGTAGACCATTGCAGAGTTCACCATCATTTGCAACTGTGAACTTGAAAGGTGGTTGGATAGAAGTTTGGGTTATGTTAGCTATGGCTATGTGTTTTCGTTTGTTGGCTTATTTATGTCTTCGTAGAAAAATTGATGTTTGAAGGAGAAAGTTAATCTTAGTTGTTATGGGATGATGATGAAGTTTGGTGATTGACAGGTTAATGAGAGATGTGTCATCATGGCATCTGGGTGGGGGCAATTAATAACTTTTATTAAGATGTATTTTTAAATTGGAATTGTATTCTTTCATAAATGGAAAATTCGATAAGTTTACCACTGAAAAAATTTAATCAAGTTTGCTACTAACTTTTTATGATGTCCACTGATTAGGTATAAAACGGGGTAAGGAGAACAAGTTTTATATGAAATGTATATTTGCTATTGAGAGGTTTGGACATAAGTTTCATAATGAATAGATTCATATTTTTAGGTCGAAGATATATACTACAAGGTTGGGTTATGATCTAATATGTCATGAAATCTCACATCTTATTTGTTGAATTATTTCTTAAAGTCTTTATCGATGAAGAGAGAGAAAATATATTTTAAGATTGTATTAATAAAAAAGTAGAAATTCCAGAAAGTATTTCAGAATGTTGAAAAATCAGAAATTAGGAAAAATCGGGTTAGTACAGCGGGGGTCGGCAGCGGGCCTGTACGATGGTGCGGGTCGTCCGACTTCGAGATTTTCAAAAAAAATGGAAGTTTCTTAATTCACGTGTTTTTTGAACTTTTTAGTTCGGTCCATGATCAATGGATTGTATTTTGGGCTTTAATTATCGAGTTTTAGCAGGGTGACAAAACAAGTATGCCCCGTTAGGCCCACACCCTCTAATGTGTCAGCTCCTCCCCGCCCGTTTTTAACGCTTTTGCGGACACATGCATTTAGATAAAAAATTATTTTTAAACTTAAAAGTAACAGTATCCGCAGACCCTCCTCTCCCACCCTCATTTTTAGTGTGGTGCGGGTCAAAGTTTAGGCCCGCACCCTCAAGTATGTCCGTCCCATATTTTGAGGACTTTTGTGGGACACGCCTAAACAAGGCTGGTATGCCCGTTTTTCATCCCTAGTATTGACTAATATAAATATATATCTTTTATTTGTTTACAGTGTGACAATTTTAGAGTTTTAGAGTTAAAAAGGAGTGTTTGTGAAAAATGATATTGGTATTATAAAGTATAATCACAAGGTTAGGGAAAATTAAGGAAAAACAAGAAGAACAACGAGGATTGATTATAACTGTAATTCTTTACTTTATGTTAAATCAATATTACAAGTACACAAGAATAACCCTCTCACCCTAACTTAGAATTTGCAGTATGCAATGATGAAAAACTAGTATGCTATTTATAATAAACCTAACATACTAAAGTAATGAGATTTTTCACAAATACTCATTACATGCTAACTTTAGGGTACAAGCTAACTTAAACAATTTGACATAACAAACATGCCAAATTCGATGATAACAATCCTAATATTCTTTGACGACTACACACTAGAACACATTTAGACTACAACATGTAGGTCTTCAACAATAACATGTGAGCAATCTTCGACGACATGTTAAACTCTATCGAACTGTCGAAACCAAGAAGCTACCTTCGACCAACTAGATTTCAATTCCAATATCTCACAAATCTCCACCTTGGAACAAACTCTATAACATCAAAGAACAAACTAACTTTCTTCATGCAACTTTATAAACTGCATACAGTGAAAAAACTTGCAACTTGACAATGTCTTGGTGATCACATCAGCATCATTGTGATATGTCTAAACCTTCAGCATTTGGACTTCTCCATGCTCGATTACCCCTCTAACGAAATTCAACCTCACATCGATGTGCTTGGTTCGCTCATGGTAAGTTGAATTCTTCGACAAGTGTATTCCATTTTGACTATCATATTTAACAGTGATAAGTAGCCCTTGAACTTTTAGCTTCTTAGAAAAACCTTCAATCACAATGCTTCTTTCACAGCTTCAGTTAAAGCAATATATTCCGCTTCAGCGGTTGATAATATGATAACCTACGGAAGTGTCGCTTCCAACTAATTGTTGTACCAAATATAGTGAAAACATATCCGGAAATAGATTTTATGGAATCCATACAACCTGCATAATCAGAGTCAACATATCCTTCGATTACTTATTTACTATCTTCAACCAAGGTTCCACCATAAATTAGGACTATATTTAGAGAACCATTTATGTACCTTAGAATTCACTTCAATGTTTGCTAGTGAGCCATTCCAGGATTCGCCATGTACCTGCTTACAAGACTTACTGCATATGCTATGTCGGGTCTAGTATAAATCATAGCATACATCAAAGGATATACTATGTTAGCATATGGGATGCTATTCATATAAGCTCTTTCAATTTCAGTACTGGGACACTAATCTATGCTCAAATTCAATTGAGGATTTGTTGGTGTCACAACAGGCTTTGAATTCAACATACCAAACTTGTTGAGAATCTTTCATGGGTATGGCTCTTGAGGCAAGCATAATTTCGACTGCTTTCTATCTCTTTGGATGGAAATCTCAAGAATCCTGGATGCAACTCCTAGATCCTTCATATTAAACTCCTTATTAAGTTCATCATTTACCCTTATTACATCTTCTACATTGTTGCTTGCTATTAAAATATCATCCACATAAAGCAACAAAATAACAAATGAATTATCAGGTTGAAATCTGAAGTAAACACAATGGTTGAACGAACTTCTAATGAAACCTATGTGTGCCAAAAACTTGACGAATCTCCTACTCCATTGTCGAGGAGATTTTTTCATCCCATATAATGATCCATTCAAGTTGCACACATAATCTTCCTTCCCTTTTTCGACATACCCTTCAGGTTGCCTCATCAGGATTGTTTCTTCTAGATCACCATATAATAACGTAGTCTTGACATCCATTTGTTCCAGTTCAAGATTGAACTATGACACCATGGCAAGAAACATTCGAATGGACATGTGCTTCACAACAGAAGAGAACATGTCATTGAAGTCGACACCTTCTTTTTGAGTGAAACCCCTTTCTACCAATCTCGCCTTGTATCTTTTTGATGCTACTCCTTCGATTCCTTCCTTAACTTTGAAAATCCATTTACATTTGATAAGCCTGGCTCCAACAGGTTTCTTGATTAGTTCCCAAACATTGTTATCATGAAGAGATTTCATCTCATCATACATGGCCTTCAGCCATTCCGTCTTATTCTGACTCCTCATAACTTCCTTATAGTCTCTAGGTTCTTCGCCTAGAACCTCACTCAGAAAGATTACAACATAAGCTATAAGATCTGTATACCCAAGTATTTGAGGTGCCTTGATGACTCTTCGCGTCCTATCTTTTGCCAATAGGGAGTCATCGACAATTTCCTCAAATTTCTCAACATCTTATGCTTCTTCTGCGACTTCATTCAAGATACCTAATTCACCATCAACATGGTCCACCTCAATAGGAATCTCTACCAGTTCCAGCTCTTCGTCAGATATTTATGCACTTCGACTAATGTCATTAGTTTTGTTGAAATCCATCCCAACTTCATTATAAACTACATCTTGACTTGTGATACACCTCATGTGACCTAACTCTAGGCACCATAACCTATAAATCCTTCAGGGTATCCCATGAACATGCATTTAAGAGCTCTAGGTTCGACCTTGTCTTTCCTAATGTGAGCATAGACTATGCAACCAAATACTCTCAGTTTTTCGAGATCTAGTGGATGTCCAACCAAACTTCTTAAAGTGCCTTCATATCTAACAAAGTCAAAAGACACCTGTTTATCAAATATGGTGTTGTCGAAACAGCCTCTGCCCAAAACACCTTTTTTAACCCACCACTAGTCAACTTGCATCCAACTTTTTCCAAAATAGTTCGATTTAACCTTTATTCCAAACCATTTTGATGTGGAGTACCTGTTGCAGCTTTGTGCATTGCAATCCTAAAGGCAACACAAAAGTTGTCGAATGCCTCATTGCAAAATTTAAGGCCATTGTCTGTTCTCAACCTCTTGAACTTTCTTCCAGTTTGATTTTAGACCAAAATCTTCCAACTTTTGAAGTTCTCAAAAGCTTCATCCTTGATCTTCTGGATGAATATCCATAACTTTATGAAACAATCATCTACTATAGATAGAAAATACCTTGCTCCTTAATATGATGGACACCTTGCAGGCTCCCCAAGATCAACATGGATGTAATCAAGGGATCCACGTGTTTTTTATTTTCCTTTGCTGAACTTCATTCTGCAAGGTTTTCCTAGTACATCGGGTTCACAAAATTCCAACTTTTCAAATCTGTCTCCACCAAGTAAATTTTGTTTCCCCAATTCGACCAGACCCCTTTCATTGACATGACCTAATCTCATGTGCCAAATTTCTGTCTTCGACAATATTTTTCTGGATGTAACATTTGTTGAACCACTTACAACCTCAAGGGCAAACAACCTTGTTTCTTCACGCCTCTTAAGACTTCCTTCGACCCCTTCATGACTCTTAGGATACTTTTCTCTCCTTGGAAAATAAACCATTTCTTGTTGAATTTACCAAGAGAAATCAAATTTCTCTTTAAATCAGGTACATACCTGATTTCAGTTAATAACTTTATTAACTCATCACGGAGCTTGAATCTCACAGATCCAACACATGTAATCTTGCAAGCTTTATTGTTTCCCAGCAACACAGATCCACCATATTGATCACATAATTCTTCGAACAAGTTTTTGTTTGGGGTCATGTGCTAAGTGCACCCAGAATCTAGAATCCATTCCATACTTGAGTCACTGCTTTAAATTACATGAACATCAAATGAGTCAAAATTATCTTGAACAATGGTTGTAACCTATATATTTATGTTGTGTCTTTGATTCATGTTTGTGATGTATATAATATTGTTATTATTTGTGTGAGATGATGCTACATAATAAAACATTTTTGGCATAATTTAATTACAGCTTTGATCCATATATGTATCTGTTTCGATTCTTTTTATAAAATTAAATTAATGTGTAATAAAATAATTTTATGTCGGATAAAAAATACGAATTGAAATGTCATGCATGCATAAATACCAAAATTTAACCGATAACATTATAGTGGCTAACAAAAATACATTTATAAAACTTAAAATGAACGTTTATTATAAAAATGACTAAAGTAAAATCTTAAAATTCAGATTTGTATCATATGTTTTCAGTAGGAGCCCAATTTAGTTTTTGTTTGTGATGAGAAAAAAATTCAAAAATTAAAATTAAAGTGAAGAGATGAGAGTGATTGAAATGATAAGAAGTAAATACACATAAAATAAGGCGATTTCTTAACCCACCCCATATGTTTCTTACACACCATGTGAAATTCCAAAAATACCCCTAAAAATCAAAAATATACTTTCGGTGCGCACCAGTTCTTTTTTTTTTCAATTTTTTTTCCAGAAATGCACTTCCAAAATAAAATCGGAAGTACACTTCCGATTTTTAATAGTGTGGTGCTCTGAATACCCTTACTAGCTGAAGTACCATGGAGATACTCATATGAAGATGCTCCCAAGTTGAAAGGTTATCTCCTGTTCATGTTGCAGCATACCTTTGGCTTCCACTAAATCCAGCTCTGGTGAGAACAAAAGGATGCTTGTTTTCATTATCCAGTTTCATGCCTTCATAGGTTGATCTTGCCATCAGAAGACCATACACCTATAATAAAAGTCATGATAAATAATAAAATTCGAGCGCACCACACAACAGGATAAGGGATAAAATAACTCAACACCTATAAAATTCATAAACTAATATCAAAATGAAGTCACATCACACAACAATGTCATATTGCTTCTAAAAGTGCCATAGTAATAAGACAAGATAAATGACAGTCACTTGGGTCATTTATAAGTACATGCTATTGACTGAAAATCGGAAGTGTACTTCTAGGTTTTATACTGGAAGTGCATTTTCGGGAAAAAATTGAAAAAAAGAAAGAAATGGTGCGCAACGGAAGTATATTTATGATTTTTAGGGGTATTTTTTTGGAATTTCACGTGATTTGTAAGAAATACATGGGATGGATTAAGAAATACCCTAAAAGAATATGAGTGAGAGCTAGAGAATTGGGCAGCAGTTAATCCATATCCCTAAAATTTAGTTAAGGGATAAAAAATGCATTAAGTCAACATTTTTTCAAGTGATAAAATAAAGTAGTTAGAATTGGGTTAGGATCTGGCACTCCCACTCTACATAAGAGCATCTTTAATGGTAGTAATGAAAATGGATAAACTAATTTATTTTATGTGGGATCAAATTGACATGTAGGATTTAAACTATCCAATTTTAATGTAAATAGTTTTTATTTTAATAGCTATTGTTTATAAAAAATCCAAACTTACCCCACATAAAATAAAAAATTGTTTTGTCTTTATAAAATATGTGATATCTTTCATTTGATAGTATTTTTTATTATAATTGTCTATCATTTTAATAATATAAAATTACTTTTTATGAATCAAAAGTTAGTAAATTTTGGTTATATAGAACACGACAACTATATTTATTGTCACACCACGTTTTGTCCAATGCATATAATTTATAAGGAACACTATAACAAATATTTGATTTAGTTCACTTGCGCTAAAGGTGCTATGGCATTATCTGTGGTTGAGATGACATTGATCTTCGATTAACAAAAGTGGTTCGGTCAACGGAAGGTTACTTTTATTGTTGCGATCATCTTTGCTATCAATGTCATCTGGTCTGCCCTTAACAAGGTTAGATTCCAAGATTGTAGTGTTAGTGTTAGTTTTGTTCTTCCCTCTGTTACATTTTGGAATGGAAGTTGTTGCTTTGCTGGTAGCTCTTCGGAGCCTCTATGCAGGGTTTTGAGACTCTTAAGAGCTTTAGGGTCAATTTTCGGCCCCCTAACGCCCCTATTATTCTTGAGGTTTTTTGGAAGCCTCGTTGTGGAAATTGGATTAAATCAATTATGATGGTGCTTGCTACTTGGAAACTCTGCTTGTGGTGGAATTTCTAGGAATTGTGACGGTGGTATCATGGGAGCTTTTGTTGTTGGTCTCGGTATGTCTAACTCACTCATCGTCGAACTTTCTGGTGCAATGTATGCAATTAAGTTCGCCCATGAGAAAAATTGGCATAACCTTTGGTTGGAAACTGATTCCATGACGGTTGGAATATCCGAATGAACATAATTATACCATGTCGAGCATTTAGATTTAAGACCTATATCTGCAAGAAAATCGGCGCAAAAATTGGCTTCCCTAAAATATGAGTAATCATGAAATCAATATTAAGGGAGTGCGCCCAACACGCAAGCCAACAAGATTTGATTTTCCACGGGACAAGCTTGTGATTAGAGAAGGCCTTAACCACAAATACAATCTGATTCGATCCATAATTTGTTAATATTAATCTCAATGGCCTTTTCCAAAGCGATAATAACAACCATGAATTCAGAAAAGATTGCAGATCCATCGCCCAAAAAAATACTAAAACTAATTAAGTGATCGACATTGGAGTCACAGAAAATGCCACCACAAGCGGAGTAAGGAGGAGTGCCATGATCCACTCCATCAATATTACATTTGGTCCAGCCATGTAGAGGAGGAGACCAAATCACAGAAGCTAAATGGCGAGGAGGATGCGGGTGAAGAGTGACATCAAAACTTTCCAGCAAAACAAAATCGAATATGCTAGCGGAAGCAAGCTTAGAAGAAGCGTTACCAACAATTTTGGCGTTAACAACAATCAATGTTGTGCATAATTTCCACTGAGTCAGCTTGTCCTCAAAGATAACAAGATTTTTGGCTTGCCAAATAAGGTAGATAACATGATAGATGTAAGCCTTGGTGACTGCAGCTAATTATTCATCATACGTGCAGTTGAGAAGAGGAAAAGGAAGGAGGAAAACCTAAGGTGTCAGAATTCGAAGAACCCACAAGGTAAGGGGTGATTTCGATTAATTAATTCATATTATCGGTTTAGATATTCAATTGTATGGATCATAGTATGTTAGAGAATCCCGGTTTAGAATCCTAGGGTTCCGTAGAATTATCCCTATTGTGTCGGATTGTAGGTTAAAAATAATTAGAGTGTCAGATAATAAAAAAGAATGATGAAATAATGTTGTTTGATGTTATAATGGTGCAAAACGGATGTATTTTGGTGTTCCTCATGTTGCAATTCGTATGAGAATGTTTGGGTTTGGTTTAGAATGAATAAATGCTGTCAAAGGTGCAGAATTTGACTCTGCAGGTCGTGGGAACCGGTTCCCAGTGGGGAGGAACCGGGTTCCACTGTGTGAAATTATAAAAACTGGCAAAAATGCACTCATGAACCGGTTCCTGTATAGGTAGGAACCGGGTTCCCATACATTTTTCCAGAGGCATGTTTTTTTGAACTTCGCAGGAACCGGTTCCTGTATAGGTAGGAACCGGGTTCTGCTGTGACTTTTTGAAAAATATTAAATTTTGAAAATTCATAACTTTCAAACCGTAAGTCCGTTTTGAGCGCCGTTTTGGACGTTATTTCTTAAATTTAATTCTCTATTTTATAAAATGAAAAGATTTCCTAAAACTTGAAATTATTTTGAAAACGAGTCGAATTTCGAAATAGGTGATTATTGACTGACGCACATTGATGTGTATGTAGCAGTGAACCTGTGGTGATGGATGTATTTGTATTGGGTGAATGTAAGGCATGTTTATGCTGCTGTTATTTGTATGCATGATGGTTGAAATATCATGTTTTTGGTTTTGATTCAGTTATGATAATTTGGTGTATTTCATAGACTGATTTGATGTTGCATGCTGATGATGTGCATGCATATGCATTGTTTTGGTGAAGTTAATTCCCATTGTGTGGAATTTGACTTGTATTGCCGTTAACCGATACCCGGGAGATGATGGGTGGTTAGGCTGGAATCGTGTCCGGGTGTTTATGGACGAATCGATGGTTGCTGTATCCGGTTGATGATGGATCAGTGTTGGGTGACTTGGTCACGAGTTGGTACCACATGCATTGTGTCTGCATTTGTGTTTGCATGGGATTGTAACATGTTAGGATGTCTTCCAGTGTTACAATTCTTTTGTTGATTATTGATTATGCATATTGACTTGTATGATTGTGACTGCGTGTTGAACCTGAATTTATGCTAAAATGGGTGAAATAATATGCTTGTGATATATTGTTGATTTGAGAAGCTGATAATGTGTTTTAATTATGAGAAGTCTCACCCTTACTTTAACAATTTCAGATTAAAGTTAGCAGCTCAGGAATCGGTGAGGATGGCTCTAGAGCTTGTCATTTAAGTCCGCGTGTCAGTGTCATGCTCTGATTAGGTTGTAACACTGGGGAACATTTAGTTGATGAATTAGTTATTGTTCAATTGTTCTTTGAAATTTCATTGGGAATAATTATGTTTTGGTTTATTCCGTTTTGGTTATGGTATTTTTCCGCTGTGTAAGACATGGTCTTAATTTGATTGAATTATTTGAATAATGACCCTCAGTGTAGCATGACTACTGTTTTATTGGAGGTTTTTTTTTATTTCATAACTGTGACGTCCCTTGTTCCGTGTTAACTTTGATGGAATATGTCTTTAATCATTGATATAATTAATATTATTCGGGGTATTTTAGAAGGGGTGTTATGTGACACCCCGATTTAATTCAAATATTAAATAAATGAGAATTAATTATTTAATTGATTAAAGTCTTAAATATTTAATTATCTGGATTAATTGGGTCATTTAATGAGGAAAGGATTGGAGGTGTGCAGAGTAAATGGTGGGTGTAAGAGTAAAACACTCTACTAATTACTAAGTGTTAATTATTTATTTTATTGGAATATTAAAAGGAAATATAAAAGGAAAAGAAAGGAAAAGATAAGGGTTTTTGGAGGAATCATTTCACGTAAAGTTGGAGACAAGAAGAGAAGAGAGGAAAAGCCGACGCCGAGAGAAACCGGAGAATCATCGCAAGGTAAGGGGTGGTTTTAATCGGTTAATATGTTTTATGGGTTTTGGGAACCATGGGAATGAATGGGTATGTTAGAAAGTTGAATCTTTTATGATTAGGAGTTATAGGAACAAACCCTATTTTGTGTCGGTGTTGGAAATTAGATCATAGTATGTCAAATAAATGATAGGGATAATTAAACTACCTTGTTTGTTGTTATAATGGTGTGAAGTGATGATAAAATAGTGTTCCTGATGTCCAAATTCGTATATGGAAGTTTGGTAATGATAATGGATGCCTAATGCTGTCAAAAAGTAGCAAAAATGCTGTTGCAGGTCTTGGGAACCGGTTCCCTGTGGGGAGGAACCGAGTTCCCAGTCAAAATTAGAAAATCGACTTTTACTCGGAACCGGTTCTGTATAGGTAGGAACTGTTCCCATTCAAAAAACAGGGACGTGCTTTTATAAAATTTTCAAGAACCGGTTCCTGTATAGGTAGGAACCGGGTTCCAAGTGCATTTTTCCAAAAACTTCCAAAACTTCAAAACTTCATATTTTCTAAACCGTAACTCCGATTCGAGTGCCGTTTCGTTATTTCTTAAATTTAAAGTACTACCTTTTGAAAAGAGAAAAATGTTATTTTGCCAAATTATTTTAAAATGGTCGCGCCCCGATTTTGAAAAGAGTGATTAGTTAATGACAACGGGAACTATTACCATCGGTCTAAGTAATCGATAAAGGTTAATGCTTATTATGTGTATCTTGATATTCATTATGATTGAAGGTGATACGTTGATGAACCGCATTATGTGATATATGTTGATATCGTGATCGAGAATTAATGTTGCATGCTTTGATGATGCATGCATAAACATTTATTGATTTGGTTCATTCCCATTGTGTGGAAGTGAGCTTGCAGAGCCAATAGACTTACCTGGTTGGAGGTAGTGAGGCTAGATTCTTGACCCAGATGTTGTGGGCGAATCATGGATTACACTGTCTTTCCACGAGTAAACGGAGCAGTGGGTGAACGAGGTTCACGTATTGGTACCACATGCATAGAGTCTGCATTGCATATGGAATTGTAACATGTTAGGATGGTTTCCAGTGTTGTAATTGCCATTGTTTGTTATATACATGATTATTGTGTGAATTGTCTCTGCATTGTTTATGAGTTTGTATTTGGTTGACGAACTAATATATTCGGTTATTCTGTTGGATCTAAGAACGTATAACTCATATTATATCGAATTGAAATCTCACCCTTACTTTAACATTTTCAGATCCGAAGTGATTAGCTGCTTGGAGTTGGTGAGGATAGTCTTAGATTCGAGTCTTTGTCCGCGTGTCAGTGTCGTGCTCTGGTAGATGTAACACTGGGGGAAAACGATTGTTTGGAATCCTTTTATGGATATTTTAATAATTCTGGAATTATGTTGATTTATCATCCTGGAATAATCTGAGCAAAGTATTCGGATTTAATTATGTTTCATTTCACGATAAACATAATGTTGTGTATGATTTAATTGATGAGTATTCTTCAAGAAGCATGATTTATTTTGGTTAAAAATTTATGATTTAAATTGTGACGCCTTGATTGGTGATTAAAACTCGATTAATATTTATAAAACGCGGGTAATTAGAAGGGGTGTTACAATAGTGGTATCAGAGCATAGTCGGTCTTGTCTTAGTGTCGTTATTCCCTTTTAGTATGCGACTAGTGTAAATAACACTGTCGATACTTGTGTGCTGATGTAGATTGTTTTGTAATGTTACAGAGCAATGGCTGGAAGAGGTAACGGAAGGAATGATGACGCTATTCGAGGCTTTGGGAATGTTAGCCGGAGTGCTCGGAGGAATCAGCAGGAGCTGATTGGTGCGACAGACAATTGGGGAATTTTCAGAGAAATAATCCTCCGTTGTTTAAAGGTGCACATGATCCTGAGGGTGCTCAGAAGTGGCTGAAAGAGATCGAGAGAATCTTCAGAGTGATTGATTGTGCTGAGGGGTTGAAGGTGAGATATGGTACTCACATGTTGGCAGAGGAAGCCGATGACTGGTGGGTTGCTACCGGACGAATTAAGACGGATTGCATTAATTGGGTGTTCGTGAGAGCTTTTCTGAGAAGGTATTTTCCTGAAGACATTCGGGGAAAGAAAGAAATTGAATTTTTGGAGCTCAAGCAGGGCAACAAGTCTGTGAGTGAGTATGCGACCAAGTTCACTGAGTTAGCAAAGTATTATGCTAATTATCCTAACGATGCAGATGGAGAATTTTCCAAATGTATCAAGTTTGAGAATGGTCGCAAGATGAGATCAAGCAAGGTATCGTGTATCGTAGATAGAAGATTTCCTGATTTGGTTGACTGTAGTAGGATTCTGGAGGAAGATCTTACTAGTACAAAGGCAAATGCTCGAGTTATGACCGTAAGGGTAAGAGACAGATGGATCGTGGTAAGCCTTATGATAGGAATAGTCAGAAATCTGGAGGTTGGAAGAAGTCTAGTGGGGGAGACTCTGGTTCTTCTGGTTCTTCCATGAGGTGTTACAGGTGTGGTGAATTGGGTCACCGATCTCTGGAATGCAAGGCTGATGGGAGGAAGTGCAACAATTGTGGAAGAGTTGGTCATTTAGCTGCTGAGTGTAGATCCCAAGAGTAACTTGTTATAACTGGAGAAGAAGGACACACTCGTCCAGCAGTACTAAGCCAAAGAAAGAGCAAGTGGTGGGAAAGTGTTTGCTTTGTCGGTCGAGGTTGCCGGATGATCGGTTGATTAAAGGTACATGTTTTATTAATGGCATACCTTTAATTGCAATTATTGACATTGAGCGACACACTCTTTTATTTCTTTGGATGCTAAGAGATTGAATCTAGAAATTTCTAATTTGGATGGAAGTATGGTCATTGACACTCCTGGTTCTGAGTACTTATGTGTGTAGGAATTGTCCTATCGTTATTTTCGATAGAGGATTCGGTATGGATCTAGTGTGCTACCGTTAGAACAACTTGATATTATCCTTGAATGAACTGTTGGTCTTCAACCAGTTCATATCAATTGTTTTGAGGAAGGTTATATTTCAAGTAGCTAAAGTTGAAGATGCGATCATGTCGGTTAAGCAGATGAATTCAACTGTCAGAGAGGGTGCTGTGGTGTTCATGTTATGTTCTTTGACGGAAGTGAAAGGAAAGGCTAAAAGTGGAGAGTTACCTGTTGTGAATGAATTTCCAGAGGTGTTTCCGGAAGATGTTAATGAGTTACCACCTGAGAGAGAAGTGAAGTTTACTATAGAATTGATTCCTGGAACTAGTCCGGTGTCGATGGCGCCTTATCGCATGTCGGCATCTGAGTTATTCGAACTGAAGAAACAGTTGGAAGAATTATTGGATAAGAAATTTATTCGGCCTAGTGTTTCGCCGTGGGGGTGCGCCAGTGTTGTTGGTTAAGAAGAAGGAAGGCGAGACCGTGTGTTGACTACGACGTTGAATAAAGTGACGATCAAGAATCGGTATCCATTACGAGGATTGATGACTTGATGGATCGATTGGTTGAAGCTTGTGTGTTTAGCAAGATTGATCCGAGGTCCGGATATCATCGATTCGTGTTAAGGCGAAGATATTCAAAGCGTTCGTAACGATGGGCATTATGAATATTCTATGCCATTTGGAGTTACTAATGCACCGTGTGTTTATGGAGTACATGAACAGATATTTCATCCGTATCTTGACAAGTTTGTGGTGGTGTTTATTGACGACATTTTGATCTACTCAAGGGATGATGAGGAGCATGCAAAGCATCTCGTAGTTGTATTGGAATTGTTGAAGAAAGAAACTTTATGCGAAATTGTCAGTGTGAGTTTTGGTTAAGCGAAGTGAGTTTTCCGGTCATGTGATATCCAAGAATGGTATTGCTGTTGATCCTACAAAGGTAGAAGCGGTATCTCAAGCGCCAAGAATGCTTCGAGATTCGTAGTTTTCTTGGTCTTGCAGTTACTACCGAAGTTCATTGAGGGATTTTCAAGTTAGCATTACCGTTGACTAAGTTGACAAGGAAAGGTCAAGCATTTATTTGGGATGCAGTTGTGAGGAAGGATTCCAAGAATTGAAGAGGAGGTTGACTAGTTCGATTTTAATTTTGCCGAATCCAAGAATCTTTGTGGTGTATTGTGATGCGTCTTTGATGGGTTTAGGAGGTGTTTTGATGCAAGATAGGAAGGTTATGGCTTATGCTTGAGACAGTTAAAGACTCATGAAAGGAATTACCCGACTCATGATTTGGAGTTGGCGTTGTGTTCGTGTTGAAATTGTGGAGGCATTATCCTATGGTTCACGGTTTGAGGTGTTCAAAGGATCATAAGAGCTCAAGTATCTCTTTGATCGAAAGAGTTGAATATGAGACAGAGGAGATGGTTAGAGTTCCTTAAAGATTACGATTTTGGTTTGAACTACCATCCCGTAAGGCAAACATGGTGGCAGATGCATTGGTGAAGTCCTGCGATATGTCGATGTTGATGGTTCGTGAATTGGATTTGTGGAACAATTGAGACATAAGTTTGGTTTGTGAGACTACTTGAATAGTGTGAGGTTGGGCATGTTGAAGTGACTAGTGGTATTTTGGAAGAGATTCAAATGGACAAGTCGATGTTGGGTTAGTGGACAAGTCGACATTAATTAACCAAGGTCAAGGAGGTGAGTTCAATTGCGAGAATGGTGTCATGAGATTTGGTGATAGAGTTTGTGTCTGGATGTTGAGATCGAAAGAGTATCTTGGAGGAAGGACACCGTAGTGGGTTGAGTATTCATCCAGGTGCTACTAAGATGTACCATGACTTGAAGAAGTTATTTTGGTGGCGAATGAAGAAGAAATTCTTGAGTTTGTGTATGCGTGTTTGGTTTGCCGAAATCAAAGATTGAGCATCGAAGCCGTCGGACCGATGGAACCGTTATTCGTTCGAATGGAAATGGGATGGCATTTCTATGGATTTTGTGTCTGTTTGCCTAGAACCGCAAGAACTGATTCTATCGGTGATTGTCGATCGATTGACGTCTCCGCCACTTTATTCGATAAGAATGGATTATCCGATGGAGAGGTTGGCGTAATTGTATGTTGAGAGAGTGGTAAGTTTGCATGGTATTCCGTCTAGCATTGTGTCGGATAGAGATCCGAGGTTTACTTCTAAGTTCTGGACATGATTGCAGGAAGCTTTGGGTACTAAGTTACGATTGAGTTCTGCATATCATCCACAGCATGATGGTCGACGGAGAGGACGATTCAGTCATTAGAGGATTTGTTGAGAGCTTGTGTGTTAGAGAAAGGTGGAGCTTGGGATAGCTATTTGTCATTGATAGAGTTTACCTACAACAATAGTTTTCATTCGAGTATTGGTATGGCTCCGTTTGAGGCATTGTATGGTAGGAGATGTCGGACACCGTTGTGTTGGTACAACCGAGAAAGTGGTGATTGGACCAGAGATTGTTCAACAAACTTCAGAGAAGATTAAGATGATTCAGGAGAAGATGAGGACTTCTCAGAGTCGTCAGAAGAGTTATCACGATAAGAGGAGGAAAGATCTTGAGTTTGATGAAGGAGACCACGTGTTTATGAGTTACTCGATGATCGGTATTGGCCGAGCTTTGAAGTCAAAGAAGTTGACTCCGCGCTTTATTGGTCCGTTTCAGATTACCAAGAGAGTTGGGAAAGTTGCGTATCAGATTGCTTTACCGCCGTCACTTGCAAATTTGCATGATGTTTTCCATGTATCTCAGTTGAGGAGGTATATCGGATCCGTCTCATGAAATTCGTGTAGATGATGTTCGGGATAATTTGATCGTGGAAGCGGCTCGCAAGAATTGAGGATCGAAAAGTGAAGCAATTGCGAGGTAAAGAGATAGCTCGCACGAGTAGCTCGGGAGGACCAAAAGGAAATGTGACTTGGGAGGCGGAGAGTCGGATGAAGGACTCGTATCCCGAACTTTCGTTTAAGGTATGTTTTCGAGGACGAAAACTCTTTAGTGGGGAGAGTTGTGACACCCCGATTTAATTCAAATATTAAATAAATGAGAATTAATTATTTAATTGATTAAAGTCTTAAATATTTAATTATCTGGATTAATTGGGTCATTTAATGAGGAAAGGATTGGAGGTGTGCAGAGTAAATGGTGGGTGTAAGAGTAAAACACTCTACTAATTACTAAGTGTTAATTATTTATTTTATTGGAATATTAAAAGGAAATATAAAAGGAAAAGAAAGGAAAAGAGAAGGGTTTTTGGAGGAATCATTTCACGAAAGTTGGAGACAAGAAGAGAGAGAGGAAAAGCCGAGAGAAACCGGAGAATCATCGCAAGGGGTGGTTTTAATCGGTTAATATGTTTTATGGGTTTTGGGAACCATGGGAATGAATGGGTATGTTAGAAAGTTGAATCTTTTATGATTAGGAGTTATAGGAACAAACTCTATTTTGTGTCGGTGTTGGAAATTGGATCATAGTATGTCAAATAAATGATAGGGATAATTAAACTACCTTGTTTGTTGTTATAATGGTGTGAAGTGATGATAAAATAGTGTTCCTGATGTCCAAATTCGTATATGGAAGTTTGGTAATGATAATGGATGCCTAATGCTGTCAAAAAGTAGCAGAAATGCTGTTGCAGGTCTTGGGAACCGGTTCCCTGTGGGGAGGAACCGAGTTCCCAGTGTCAAAATTAGAAAATCGACTTTTTACTCGAGAACCGGTTCCTATATAGGTAACGGTTCCCCATTCAAAAACAGGACGTGCTTTTATAAAATTTTCAGAACCGGTTCTGTATAGGTAACGGTTCCAAGTGCATTTTCCAAAACTTCCAAAACTTCAAAACTTCATATTTTCTAAGCCGTAACTCCGATTCGAAAGTGCCGTTTTGTTATTTCTTAAATTTAAAGTACTACCTTTTGAAAAGAGAAAAATGTTATTTTGCCAAATTATTTTAAAAATGGTCGCGCTCCCGATTTTGAAAAGAGTGATTAGTTAATGACAACGGGGAACTATTACCATCGGTCTAAGTACCGGATGAAAGGTTAATGCTTATTATGTGTATCTTGATATTCATTATGATTGAAGGTGATACGTTGATGAACTGGCATTATGTGATATATGTTGATATCGTGATCTGAGAATTAATGTTGCATGCTTTGATGATGCATGCATAAACATTTATTGATTTGGTTCATTCCCATTGTGTGGAAGTGAGCTTGCAGAGCCAATAGACTTACCTGGTTGGAGGTAGTGAGGCTAGATTCTTGACCCAGATGTTGTGGGCGAATCATGGATTACACTGTCTTTCCACGAGTAAACGGAGCAGTGGGTGAACGAGGTTCACGTATTGGTACCACATGCATAGAGTCTGCATTGCATATGGAATTGTAACATGTTAGGATGGTTTCCAGTGTTGCAATTGCCATTGTTTGTTATATACATGATTATTGTGTGAATTGTCTCTGCATTGTTTATGAGTTTGTATTTGGTTGACGAACTAATATATTCGGTTATTCTGTTGGATCTAAGAACGTATAACTCATATTATATCGAATTGAAATCTCACCCTTACTTTAACATTTTCAGATCCGAAGTGATTAGCTGCTTGGAGTTGGTGAGGATAGTCTTAGATTCGAGTCTTGTCCGCGTGTCAGTGTCGTGCTCTGGTAGATGTAACACTGGGGAAAAACGATTGTTTGGAATCCTTTTATGGATATTTTAATAATTCTGGAATTATGTTGATTTATCATCCTGGAATAACTGTTGAGCAAAGTATTCGGGATTTAATTATGTTTCATTTCCGCTGATAAACATAATGTTGTGTATGATTTAATTGATGAGTATTCTTCAGTGAAGCATGACGCTGTTTTGGTTAAAAAATTTATGATTTAAATTGTGACGCCTCTTGATTGGTGATTAAAACTCTGATTAATATTTATAAAACGCGGGTAATTAGAAGGGGTGTTACATGTTACAAGTGGCGCGCCTTAGGCATCCAGAAATTGGAGTTTCTGGAGAGGATCCTTCTGATGGTGTCCAGAAGATGGAGCTTCTGGAGGTGAAACTTCTGAAAGGGTTCAGAAGCTGGAGCTTCTGGAGATTTCTGCATCTAGAGGGGTCCAGAAGCTGGGGCTTCTGGAGATTCTGCATCTGGAAGGGTCAAGAAGCTGGGGCTGCTGGAGATTCTGGAGCTGGGGACATCCAGAAGCTGGAGCTTCTGGAGGATCTGGTGCTGGGGACGTCCAAAGACTGGAGCTTCTGGAGGATCTGGTGTTGGGGACGTCCAGAAGCTGGAGCTTCTAGAGGATCTGGTGCTAGGAACGTCCTGAAGCTGGAGCTTCTGGAGGACTCTTCTGGAGAACTCTTCTGGAGATCCAGAAGTTAGAACTTTTGGAGATGACGCCAGAAGGGAAACCCCGGTCATCTTCTCTGGTCATCCAAATATCCAAAACCTGCAAAATCAAATAAAAAACGAAAGAGAATAACCCAGACCAATATAAAATCACCCCCTGAATCTGAACTTGACGTTATTTTGGCCTGTAATGTCCTACAACTAGGGATACAAAAGCTTGAGAGCTTCGTGCCCTAGCCATGGTGTTCTTCTATTCCTGCATCAAACTTTGAAACTAATGCATGAAATCGATTTAGAATAACATAATAAACATGTATGAATGCATGAATACAATTTATATCGTGTAAATCAAGGATTTGAAATCCAACACTTTACCAAACCAAAGCAACCTTATGAGGATGGTTCTGGATGCTTTGAACTCGTGTGAGTATTAATATGGACTCCTGGAACTTCAGGAACACAAATGAATGAATGAAACGGCTGGAAAGTGGCTGCAACTTGAAATACGATTTTGCCAACTTCTTGAATTTTTGAGAGTTTTTAGGGTTGTTGTGGAGGCAAGTTTTCGTGTAAGAAGCTGGCCAAAAATCCTCCTTTGTCTTGTGAAGATGTTAAGTATATATAGAGGAGTGGAAATAGGTTAAGGCTTTAAGAGAAAATATTTTCTTTAAATGAAAAACTTTGATTGGAAATTTGCATGAAATCTTTCCAAATTTGCTCAATCTTTCCCTTAATCTTCTTGCACGAAATTGACAGCTCTTTTGGGCTTCTTTGGTCCTCAAGACATGCACAAATCAAGCCCATCTTGCATTAATAATTATCTTTGTATTTTATTTAATTAAATTTGAATTTAAGCCATTTAATTCAAAAAATAAATAAATAAAAAGATAAGAGGCGTGGCATGCAACACAGAGGTTATGGATAATCTTATAATCAAGTTTGGATCATAAAACTTAGGCCCATTTGGAAAATATTTGCTTTTGCTAGGTATTTTCCTTCATGCACCTCCTCAAAAATGCTTAACTTGCACAACTAGTATATTGCTCAATTTTTAACATTTTTGGGTGTTCTTGGACTTTATAGAAAGCTCAAGATGTCTTTTAAATGGCCCTTTTAGTTTCATATTCATTGAAGTTTCCATGCTCATGAACACTTCTTTGCAAAAAGATGACTTTTTGTTGACTTTTTAAAAGGACCTGTAATGTTTTGATCCATAACTTCCAAATGAAGCATTTCCACCCCAAGCTTGTGATACATGAAGTTGTAGAGAATTGAATTCTATTCAAAATGAGCTTTGGTGGAAAAATTTCTGATAAAGTATGTGAAAGTTATGCCTGATCAAAATTCTGTTGACTTTTGTCTGAAGAATCCTAGTTTAGAAACTTTGACTTTTGATCAAATCTTGACGTTTCTTGATGAATCATGGACAACCCTTGATCAAATGATGAATATTACTTCAAAATATTGATGTTGACCAAAAATTATAAAGTTTGATTGTATGTTGACCATAGTTGACTTTTTGTCGAATACAACTAATTTTCAACCATCTGAGCAATTGGATGAGAAATCTTGACTTATAAGGCTTGAAATTTGACATGGTGATCCCTTGAGGCATATGATGAGGTATGGTGACCACTTGAAGCCTTGGAAATCCATCTTGACTTGAGAAGAGCAAAACCCTAGTTTGGATTGATTGTTTAGGAGAGGGTTTGTCTAATCAACCCTTGTGGAATATTTGAGTATGGAGTGATGGATTGTCTTAAGAAGTAAGAGGGAAAATTTTGGGGTATAATAGTTGCCCCTGTTCAATCTTCTTGTACCAGAAGGGTTAGATTGGTATGCTTGCGTGACCAAGGTGAAGATGATTGAACACTCGAGTACACCTGAAAATTTGCACTCGCTGTTGCATGGAATGGGCTTTTAGATGCCATTAGGAAAAGCTGATGCTGGAGAGTGAGTCGTACGCTAGACTTTGCATTCGTCTTTTGGATGAGAGAAATATCGGAGATGGACTTAAAGATGCCATCAGGAGAGATGAAGATGTGTAGTCGGAGATGAGCTTAAGATGCCATCCGGGGAGATGAAGATGTGTAGTCGGAGATGGACTTAAGATGCCATCCGGGGAGATGAAGATGTATAGTCAGAGATGGGCTTAAGATGCCATCCGGGGAGTTTGATAATAAGATAGAGTCAGAATAAACCTTCGTCTTGGCTATTTCTGAGATGAATATTTGGCAAAATGCGGATAGTTTTCCCGTCTTGTTTCGGGTGTTAATCCATGATCCGTTGCGGAAACAATTTGTATGGTCATTCAGATAGTTCTCCCATCTTGTTTCGGGTATTAATCTTTGACCTTTCGTTCGGACAATAGCTTTACTTGCTGGGGAAATAAATCTTGACAGGGTATGGTTAGTCCTATGCAGATTATGATGTATGAGTATATGACAGTGTTATGATACATGCACATGTTATGATTTTTATGTAGATGTATGAATGTAGATGTGGTATTTCAAAACATATCCATCTTGAAGAAGATATGAACGTTCTGCTGGAGATCTTTGATTTCTGCTTTGAGATGAGGTTGTTGAAAACCCTGAGTGGGGAATAAGAGATGATTCAGATTCCTCCGACGCATTATCTGACCAAGTTTCGAGTCTGAATATTAATGTTGTTGGAAGAATAATGATGATTGAGAGATACTCGGAATCTTTATTACTTTCTTCGCCAAACTTTAAGATAAAATTTATCAAACGCCAAATAAATATGATTGCTCACTCTCTTACGAAGTCGACTAATTTTTAGTCTATACATAACTTTTTTAATATCACTCCTCCATGTTTTGAACATTTGATTTTCAGTAATATTCATTAGTTTTGCTTTAATAAAAAAAAAAACTTGTTAATGCATAAAGCAAGAAAAGGAAAAGCGATGTTGATTGAACTAAATACAATCAAACATTTATTATTAAGATTGAAAATTAATAAAGGAAAAGGAAAGTAATGATTGAACAACTGTACTCTTCCTTCCCAAAAAATAAAGTCAATAATTCTTTCAAAAAAAAATGAAACCACTCACATTAATGATCATGAATTCATTATCATAATAATCCCTTATCTAGAGACAAAACCCAAATGAATCTCTGTCGTTAACCACCACCTAGGTTCTTCTGTCCTTGTTCCTCTTCTGTTACTTCAGGATTGGAACAAACACAAACATTAACATGGAGCTTGTTCCATATTCTGACCCAAATTCTGCCACCACTCCAGCATGGCAAGAAATGTTCCGATCCGCATCCTCAAGACAACCATCTTCCACCTCATCTCCCCGCGCGCCGTCTGGAGCACCTCACGCGCCTTCATCCATTCCCCACGCGCCGTCGTCGACTCGAAATGATACCGACCCAGATGGAATAAACAAATTTTCCGGCGATCCCCAGGTGAGACTCGCTTTATACATAGCCATGGCACATGCGGGTCTTGGTTTCGCCATTTTTATTCTCTATACAGTTTCCAAGCTTTTAGAACAGTATCTTAGACCTCTTCAATGGGCGGTGCTGTGCTCAATTCCTCTTCGAGGAATTCATCAGACCATTGTTTCGTTTTGGTCTAAGCCTCTCACGTTGGGACTCACGGAAACTGTTCTTGCTGTTCCTGTTGCTGTTTTTAGGGCTTTTGTGGGTACACTTGTTGAGATTCGAGAAGCTATTTTCAGAGTCATTCTGAGGAAGCCAAAGCCTCAGAATCCTCATCCTAGTAGAAAACGTAGTGGCTTTTCAAATTTGCTTCGTTTGTTGGTGTCTTTTGGGATATTGATCATTGCTTATGAGAAGCTTGGTGGTTTTGGTGCTTCCTCGCTTTTAGGGTTAGGTTTCGTGTTTAGTTCAAAGAATGTGGATTCCACTATGCACACTTTGTCTTCTTTGAGGACTAATAGCTTCAGGAGAAGTGCGGTAAGTGCTTTTTTTACTAGAAAGGTGGTGAAGAAGTTGAGTGTTCTTGTTGCGATTGGGCTTATTGTTGTTATGATTGTAGGGTTTTTGACCGGTTTGATTTTCTTTTCGTATAAGATTGGTATCGAAGGGAAAGATGCAGTTGTTTCTCTTAAGTTGCATGTGGAAGAGAGTAATTATTCGGAGAGAATTGGTGTTAAGAAGTGGATGGAAGAGAATGATGTTGCGGGAATGGTGGATAGTTACACCACAAAGTTTTATGAGACTGTTTCCGATCAGATTGATGGGTTGGCTGTGCAATATAACCTGACTGAGATCGTGACTGGAATTAAGCATTTTGTGATATCGACTCCAGCTAACTCTTCAACACCTTCAAGAGCTTTGATTAAACCTTCACCCTACACAGAAAAGTTCTTGAGTTTGAAAACTCGGGTTAAGGACCGGGAATGGAGTCAAATTTATGCAGAACTCGATTCACTTTTTAGAGAGCTTAAGGTCTCGCGTGAGGATTTGGTTGAGAAGGCAAAAGGGTTCGCATTCAAAGGAATCGATGTATCGCAGCGTATTTTGGCGAGTAGTACATCTGTGCTTGGAAGCAGTTCGAAATTCATGTTGTCCATTGCTAATTCCATTGTTTCCGGAGCTGCAGAGGTTTTCAATTTTGTATCTCAATCAATGGTGTTTATTTGGGTTTTGTATTATCTCATTACATCGGAATCTGGTGGAGTAACGGAACAAGTGATGTATATGCTTCCGATTTCAAACTCAACTAGAGTTCGATGTGTCGAAGTTTTGGATAAAGCTATTTCAGGTGTTCTGTTGTCTACGGCCGAGATGGCGTTTTTTCAAGGATGTCTTACTTGGCTTTTGTTTAGGTTATACAAAATTCATTTCTTGTATATGTCAACTGTACTTGCATTCATCAGTCCTTTGCTCCCGATATTTCCGTATTGGCTAGCGACAATTCCAGCAGCTGTGCAACTAGTGATGGAAGGTAGATACATAATTGCCGTCTTCTTGTCTGTTACTCACCTTTTCCTCATGGATTATGGCACGTCGGAGATTCTTGAAGATGTGCCTGGGAATAGTGCTTATCTTACTGGACTCAGCATCATTGGGGGAATGACATTGTTCCCATCGGCTCTCGAGGTAAACTTTTACCCTCCTTGATTTTGTTTTCTGATGATTAGTTTGTGAGTTTGATTATGTAATAAAAGATGAATTAAGACCAAACTATTTAGCTATAAGGTAGGTTGGAGAGCTTGTAAAATAAGCTGAAATATGGATATGTCGTAAACTATTTCCTTAGCCTAAGCTCGTCCAAACAGTCTCACACGAACTTCTGTCAGTGTATAAATTCAAATAAGCTAATCCAAACAGGTTCTAAAAGTTATCATGTTTTGATGAGTCTATTGATAATCTTATTTAAGCACACTTATCTTATATGCCCGTGACATAGTTAGATTGATCGAAAGCCGTGTGTTGTTATGCAGGGAGCTATAATGGGGCCATTGATAACAACAGTGATGATTGCTCTGAAGGATTTATACGCCGAATTTGTTTTGGAAGAACCTAAAGACAAAGCCAAGAAGAAAACTAGCTAAGCTTTCCACCTTTGTTTATATAAAAGTATTTATTGGCAGTTGAAGTTTGCTGTAATTGCATCGGTTGTTGCTGTTGTTGGTGGAGTCTGCCTTTCAATTGTGAGAGTTGCTCAATGGTCAGACATTTTTTCCTTTTATATTTGTATCATAATTTATTTCTTTTTCATCCATTTTTTGGGGTCATCAAATATTTTGATCACTTGGTGACAGTGTTTGTTGAAGTGTACATTAAGATCTGTATTTATTCATATAACAATTTTTTGTTATTCATTATATTTGTACCTAAAAGAAATAAAGACTTGTGCAAGTTTCTTGGATATAGCCATTACTACAAGTTTCATTAAGTGTTGTCAATAGCGCACACTATAACGGTGTAGCAAAGCGAAGCAGCCATTGATTGCTAAAGAATTTTCAGTTGAAGAACAGTTTACTGTTGCAGCTGCTTTGGTGGCCAAAATAACGGGGTCGTGGCCGATTTAGTGCCATGTCTCAGAATGTGATAGAAGTTTTCATATAGCAGTTATTTTCATTATCTATGATTGATATGTAATATTGACATTGAAGGTGTTTTTCATATGATAACATTACATTCAGTGTGCCTAATTCTAGAACGTTTGCAAATTATGAGCCAAATGAATCATACTCTTGAAGGGTGTTTTGCATGTTTTTTTTAGAATCTAAACACATGTTAAGGGGTGATTTCTCTGTTTGGATTGTAGAATTCTAAAATTGTCTACTTAGAAAAGAAGAAATGAAGTGGATTATAATTTATAACGTTTTTTTATTAAGAGGAAACAAAAGAAAACAAGATAATGAAAAACAGAGACATTATGTGATCAATGAGACAAGAAATGTCTTTCATCGAGACTTCGGAAATCTCAAAGGGGATTGATTCAAACTTTTTGAGGAATTGTCACCTTTACGTGACACTCATTTTACTATTATTTTCTGACGTAAATATCAGAATTTCTAAATTCTTAAAAAAATACTTCAAGTTATTGAAAATTTTGAATCAAATACTGGAAATTTATAAAAATTAACAATTTTAACTGCAACAAATGTAATACACAGAAAATTTAACATTTTTGTATTGGAAATTTTGAAAATTTCAGTATAAGAAATTTTAAATTTTCGGTCACATGCATCATCTTATCGGAAATTTTAAGATTTTTGGCAATTACAAAAATATATGAGAAATATGAAATTTCTGATATAACTTTTTCTAATTTTTTATTACTTTTTCTCGAATAACTAAATTGATAAAAAAACTATTTAATAATAGATTTAGAAATTTATATAATATGAAACTGTTTTTGATTGATTTTGGAATGGAGCATGATGCTCTATTTATATAAGAAAAGTTGAACATTCAAGTTCTACATTTAAGGATGATCTTTCTTATTCTATTAAATTAAAACTGACTTTACTTATTCTAATAAAATTTAGGGTATTTTAAAGGCCAACTTCCAAGTGGAAGTTTAGTGCAAAACATGACTCGTTATTCTAAGCTAGTGCTGATCTTTCGTATCCTATAACTGAAATTAAATCTAGGTTATTAATGTAAAGTGTGACTCATCATATTCTCTATTATTCAATAAAATGTATACATATAAAAATATGCTACATATAACAATACAAAATAAATTAGGATGACTTACTAACTTCGTCTTTCCAGTTCCTAAAGCAACCACATCTTTTTTGGCTTGCACCAATAAATTTTACCCTTTCTAGTTCATTTGCAATGAGTTGTATACATTGTCTTGAAACAAATCCATGCAAGTTGGCATAGAATGAAGTGTTATACCAATCCTCAATAATGACAATACTTTTTGAAATGACACTCTGATTGAACTTAGCTGCAACTACAACATGGTGTTCACAACATCCCAACTTTGGCATAAATTTTTCGGATTGTAGTCAACATGTTTTTGAGTCTCCAATGAACTGACTCCACCCTCAAAACCATAAATAATAATAATAAGATATGTTAAATTATGATTAGTAATGTAATAACATCAAATTGTCATGTTCCGTGTATCTGTTTGTTGTTGTGTTCCCTAATGAGTTACTTTGTTAGTCAAAGCAGCAACAAACCTTTTTTTATAAGGTGTCAACCATGTTTCATTCACATACTTAATAAATAAATGAATATCAACCCAAACAGTCTCAAAGTGATTAAAGTGTTCGACAAACTTAGTTTCTCTATTTGAATACAAGATGTTGTTCCATAGATCCATGACATGTTCTTGTCTTTCTGATTTAACATACTCTTCACATTTCATACTAACATTTTTGAAATGTGGAACTAACACAACAAAGGAGTTAACATTGGGAACACATATTCTATGACATTTATGAACACAAGTTCTCGGTCTGTCACCATAATTTTCGGTAGCAAATTCTCGGAAGAGAACAACTCTTTGAGCTTTTCCAATGTACATTTGAAATTATCATCCCTTTCATGTTTCAAAAAGGAAAATCCAATGGAAACGTCAACTTCGTTGACATAAAACTAAAAATCTCAAGCAGTGGTATCTGATACTGTATGATCACGATGCACATAATAAAAAACTGATAAATCAAAATCAATAGTTTTTAATAAGCAATGGTGGCAATTATCTATTGTCTTGTATGTGCAATAAAAATCAACACTAAATAAAATATACTTCCTCCGATCACTATTATAAGCAAACAAAATGACTTTAAATCTTGGTCATTATTAGAAGCAAAAGTCTTTAACTTTCAAACTAATTAATGCTTGTGTTACCAGTATACCATTGATTTAATTCAAAAGCATTTAATATTAGTAGTTGATTCATCAAATATAACTACGGATAGTATAGTAAATTTTACTTTGATTGTACATGAAATCAAGAAAACTAATTGCACTTAACTAATTTTCTTAATCAATGTAAAAGTAGTTATTTTGGCCGAGTATTCAACAACTTCACTGAATCAGGATGTGTCTAAAAGATATCAATAACAACTTTTGCATCGTCCTATTTCTAGTCCAACACATATATTTCTCTTTATGAATAAGAATCAACAAAATTTTACATTTCTGTCAATGAACCTCTCTTGCTTGTATTGTATGTAGCTCTAACTTTATACACCTGGATAACACTCGTGAGATTTTCTGGATCTCTGTCTTTCAAAGCAACAATTATTGTACTTCGTCATGTCATTCACAATCAGTCTTTCATGATATTTTAGACAACCTAATATGCCATGACATTCCAAATCTTTGGATATTTTATAGAGCATCTCACACTAGACACCTTCCAACCGATACCACTTGGTACAAATTTGAGCCTAAAAGGACATTTAACTTTCATACTTTAAGTTCCTTCTAAGGAATTATTGTTTTCAGATGCTTTCTTTCTTTTGAATTTTTCTTGTCTTTCACAACCCATAATCAATCTATCTTTCCTCACGGCTTTCTACTAGCATAATCGGAACGAACAATGACAACAATAATAATGTATCGTTTACTAGTAGTCTGTGCTCATGCTAAAACTTCAGACTAAGACTTAAATATATGTTAATTAAAATATATAAAGAATAAACTATCAATAAAATAAAGAAGAAAAAACCTTTAAAAATTGAACTTGTTACATAGAAAACGTACAACGTCAATGGTGAAAAACTACGTAAAATATGTATATAAATCCGTAGAAGAAGCTTTTGGTCTAGACCACACAAGTAAAATATTTTCTACAACACTACATGAAATTTCAAATATATGCAAAAATTTTGGTATATTGGAAATTTAAAAAATTCTGGAAGTTTATGTTACACATCGAAAATTTTTAAAATTTTCGATATGTTTTTTTTCCAGATTAACGTTGAAAATTTCAAATTTTTTAATAAATTATCTCTGATAATTCAAACACTATTTTCGATAAGTTTTATTTTTATTTTTCGGATCAACACTGGAAATTTGATATCAAATTTTTTGATAAATTGTCTCTGACAATTTCGTAATTCCCACATTATTTCCAGTACGCGAATTTGGCTGCAAAATGATAAAACCTCGTACCAAGAATTTTATTTTTTTATTGCAAGGGCATAGTGAATTATTTTAATGATTGTGAATTTTTTTAGGATAAATAATAGAAAAGACATTTTTGTCATTAAAAAATATGGGAAGGATAACAGGTACAATTGGAGGGTGGTAAGTTAAATCCTTCACGCTTAGAGCATGTGAGGATATGACAGTTGATAATGGATCATTGAGGCATGTTAATTAGAAATCTTCTTGCCACCTCCAAAATTTACCCTGTCACCACCCTATTTTCATATTCTTAAAAATACCCTTACTAAAAAAGAGCGAACGGAAAATTCAGACAGTGCAATTGAAAAGTTTAGTATGAATAAAAAATTGGTAGTGTATTATAAAATATGGTATATTTTAAAAATTTTCGAAAATTTTGAAAACACCGCTAGTTCATTTTCGATAGGTAAAAAACATCAAAATTAATTTTATTGAATTTTTTCGAAAAATATGATAAAAAATCATAGTTTTTGAAAATACGGTAGTGTATTCTGAAAAATTTGGTAGTGTATTTTGAAAAATCTGGTAAAAATGCATAGTTTTTTTGAAAAATTCAGTAGTGTATTTTGAAATATCTCAGCTGTTTTTGAAAATTCGGTAAAAACTCATATATTTTGATTCTCAACACTCAACACGCTTCTTGGGACACATTTCTTGTGAGAGACACACCACATATCTACCTAAAATTTTAAGGTGATAGATGTGTGGGTTCTCTTACTTATAAAATGTTCATTCTTCTTTTTTCTAACCAATCGAGACTTCTTCCTCACACTTAATTCTCAACACTCACTATAATAATCGATACATATTATCGCATATTGCATAACGTTATTTGAAATATCATTGTAATTTCATTCATATTGTTCATTGAGAATTTGAAATTATATAAACCATATAATAATGTACAAACCAACCTCCACAAGAGTGAACTTTACTAACAAATCACAGTGATAGTAAGATGGAAGGTGTAGAAGAAGAATCTCCTTTGGACAATCTAATATTCCTCAGTCGGTCCACCTCAATAAATTTTCGATATTATAACAACTCTAGCTCTTTCTCAGTAAGTGTTTTAATAAACTCTATAACTAACTAAAATTATGTAAGATAATATATGGAAACAACTGATCAAACACCCAAATTTATAGATTTCAAAAAGTTGATCTAATTTATTCGATGAGCTATAATTCATTCAACAAAATTTCATCTGCCTTTGTGAGGCTCCTTAAATTCATTAGGCGAGATAAATATTCACCAAATGTTTTTGTCCTATTTCCAACTTTTCCATTGTGCCTCAAATTCACTGCTCGGACTTCCATTCACCCAATGAATAACTCTTTGTTTCCACCCATATATGTCATTTTTTTGCGGATCAAACTCAAATTCTCCAAGCGATTTTGGCATGACTTACTTCTAGGTCTTTAGGCCAAATACTTTTTTAGTTTGAAAATTGACCCTTTTTTATTTTCTTTTCCATATTTTTACCTAAAATAATAAAAAATATTATTATGGTCGGTCAGATGGCCCAATAATTATAGTACGAAGAGCTGAAGGATCCACCATTTTCATACGTCACATGTATGCGATCCTAGTAAAAGTGCAGGTGATCTTGATCCATGATCAATCAAACAAATCTCCATATTCTACGTCAACAAATCAGCTTATGGTTATAACCACCTTACTATATAAGAGAGAAACTCGCCATTTCTCATGTACTATTTGAATTGGAACTTCTTTCACTTATTTCACTCTCATCGTGACTTGAGTGTTGAAGTGCCAACTTTGTAGGTCAAATCCTCTTCCACCAGATCAGAAGCTCAATTCATATAAATCTACCACTGGTCAATTCTGGTTCCCATAAGAAATGATGGTTCCGTCTGTGGGAATCTATATTTGACTCCCGCACTTTCCACGTTTGGACATTCATTTCTCGATTAATTATACCAAAGATTCCTCAACTTAAAAATGAAGATTTCATGAACTTAAACCTTAGATACTTGTTCTTGATCCAGTCCAATCAAAGATCAAAACGGCTTTTTAAGATCTTTATACATATCCACCAACAATGGAAGGTTCCAAAGCTAATCGCTATGTTGCACAAGAGAGGCAACCACAACTGGATGAGATTCAAGAGATCTATAACCTCTTCCTCAAGTCAATGGTGATCAAGTCAGCATGACTTACTCATGCATAACCACTTCAAGATCATGTTCAACCTCCTTCGTTCTTAGGTTTAGTTTCACCATTTAATAAAAGGCGAACCATGGCTCAAGCTTCCAACATCGTTGATGGTACCTAGACCAGAGACATTACTTGATTTCCAACTATTGCAAGCCAACCTTGGCGTGCAAGGCAGTAAACAAACAGAAAAGAATGTACAAAATGGTTTGAACATTAATTTTTGATTCACATAACCAATGCTTCCTTAACTTAAAAATTAGAATTCCTGAATCAGAACCGTAGAACTTTGTTCTTGATCCATCCGATCAAAGATTAACACCTCTCTTCAGATCTCCATACAAATCCACCAACAACGGAACGTTCTAGGGCTATTATCATAGTTTCAAATCGCGAGGCATCTATAACTTTTTGAGATTTAGAAGATCCAACACATCCTCTTCAAAACAGTGGAGATAAAGTCATCGTGAACACTCCACCTGCACAACCACCTCAAGATTCGATTCAACCTTTGCCGTTCTTAGATTATGTTACCCAATCTAAGAAAGGTGAACCATATCTCAGGCCTCCAACATTGCCAACGGTACATAGACCAAAGGAATTACCTAGTTTCCAATTGTTTCAAGCCAACCTTAACATATAAGGCACTAACAAACTAAGAAACAATGTTTGCAACATAGTTTGACAAAAGAATTCACAAGAAGTAGAGGAAATATTATTTTTCCTTGAAGAAAACCTCCATAACAAAAATGCGAAAAGCAACACAGTGCAAGAAGTCGCTTTCCAAAGGAGTCATATTGTCATCCCTGAACTGACTTCCTCGTGTTGAGATGTGGCTCCAAGATCTCTGAGCCAACAAAAGAGCTAAAGATGTCAAACTTGTAACACCCTCTAAAACCCCACGAAATATTACGTCATAAATAAGAGTAAATATAACATGCATATCACTTAAGGATGTCACACATGCTCCATACATTACAAACTCGTGTTATGCTCAATAACACTAAATTAAATTTATGCTTTGCATATCACTTTTACATAAGAATGTAGCAGCGAAATCACTTTCATTCGAATGAATATAACATTAAAGTTTCCAAAATAAAATCCAATTATTTAATTAACTTAGGCATAAAATACCAATTCACCACATTATTCAAATGACGATAACAAAATAAATTAGAGTATACAAAGTATCTCTGCAAAATATGAATCCAATTGTTCCCCAGTGTTACTTGACAAGAGCATGACTCAAAACCCAAAATACAAAAATAAAATAAGCTACTCCATCAGCTACTCTCTTACTAGAAGCAGCTCTAATCTTCAGTACCTGAGCGATATCGTATAAAACATCATTCAAATAGAAGGGTGAGAATTCACATGATTATCGAAATCATATAACGATATATAATACATAACTTCCATGCATACTGATAATATATGCACTCTTCATATGCTTTATAAAACATAACACCATCCAATTAAATCATAATGTTCACAACAAACATTCGACTATAATTCACAATTCCATATAGTTCACACTATTCCATATTACAGACATACACACTATGACTCAATGAAACTCAAATGCAAATACGCATGCATGTGGTACTAATCTCTATTATTTTTATTCGGTTTTTACTTTAAACTGGATCCGTCCTCTAGACCAAAAACACACAAAAACCCGTCCTGTAAGCATTCAAACCCCCTCTCTTGGTTTGGGACAAGTCACTAGCTCCCTCGGACAAGCATGCCTCTCGACAACATATTATGCATGTGCAATTACAAAAACCATATGCAATTAAGATCATTATCTAATCTTAACATTCATGCATATCTTCAATAATTTATCACATTTGAATTACCACAAATTTGCACATACAAACACATACTAATGAATTATTCACATACAATTCATATTCACCACATCACTACACCAAACCATCATCACAACCCATAATAAAACATTTACAAAGAATCTTTACGTCCAACACCAATCACATTCACACACCAACATAAAAAACAAGTTTATTGTCATTTATAAATCGACTTAAAAAGCACAACCAACATGCATATTAAATTCCAGAAAACTATGTAGAAATTTGTTTAAAATATCAACATTTATGATCCAAAAACCATTCAACAAAATAATCATTTTTCAACACTCAGTGGACTGCGCTAAGCGAGCTCCCAAACGCTAAGCACCAAACTCAATGTTGCGACCCGCACTAAGCGCCCTCTGCGATTTATCCAAAAAAAAAACTACGATGACAACATGATTCCAATGCAATTATCTCGCCCAAGAATGCATTCTAACATACAAATTCTCACTATTTTAGGTATATAACCTATATTTAACATGTATTTTCAATTAGAAACATCAAAACACATTTTATCATCAAATGTATGGAATATCATTCAAATCCTAACATTTACAAACCATGAAAATTTAGGGATTTCATCTTAAACATGTTTCTACCCATCATACATTATCATACAATCCCAAGAACCATGTAAAAATCCACCCTTACCTCGATTATCGATAACTCTTCGAATATTCTCCTTAGGTTTCTTTTCTCTTGTTTCTCTTTTTTTCTCTTTTCTCTAGGTTTTGCTTATTTTTCCCTTTTTCTCTTACTAACTCTATTTTTCTTTTTTTATTAAATCCTTACTAAAATGACACCAACCTATTAACCACTAATAGGCTTACCTATCATATCCCCACATTACTCATCACCTTATTTCATTCAGGCCCAAACATCATTATTTTGTTATTTCTATATAATTATCACTAATAAAATAATTTTATCATAAATCGATATTGTTTCTAATAATCATCCTACGGTTCATGATACTTAACCCGACTACCCTATCACATAGCTCATATATCAAATATTTCACATAAACTCAATTATTCACAAAATCAAACAAATAAATAAATAATTTATATATATATATATATATATATATATATATATATATATATAACTAATTACAAAAATTAGCGTGTTACAACTCTCCCCCACTTAAAAGATTTTCTCCCTTAAAAATTACCTCAAACGAACATATCAGGATAAGACTCCCTCATCTAACTCTCGAGTTCCTAAGTCACATTTCCACCCACTGGTCCTCCCTAAGCTACCTTCACTAAGGAAATCTCTTTACCTCAAAGCTGCTTTAACTCCCGATCCTCTATCCGCATAGGTGATGTCTCCACAATTACGTTATCTCTCACCTGCACATCATTTACTTGAACTACATGAGAAGGACCTGTAATGTATTTTCTCAATTGAGATACATGAAACACATCATAGAGATTAGAAAAGTACGATGGTAAATCAATCCGATAGGCCATCTCTCATATCTTATGTATAATCTAATATGTACCAATAAAATACGGTATCAACTTATACAATTTCAATGCCCGACCAACACCAATTATCAGAGTAACTCAAAGAAACACATGATCTCCTTCCTGCAATTCAAGTTCTTTCCTCCTCTTGTCACGATAATTCTTCTGACGACTCTAAGAAGTATTCATCTTCTTCTGAATCATCTTAATCTAATTAGTAGTCTGCTGGACTATCTTAGGTCCAACCACAACACTCTCTACCGACTTATACCAACACATTGGCGGCCTACACCTCATACCATACAATGCTTCAAATGGTGCCATTCCTATACTCGAATGTAAATTATTTTTGTAAGTAAACTCAATTAAAGGTAAGTAACTATTCCACACCTCCTTTCTCCAACACACAAGCTCTCAAAAGATCCTCAAGTGAATGAATCGTCCTCTCAATTTGACCATGTGTCTGCCGATGATAAGCATAATTCAACTGTAACTTCATACCCAAAAAACTTTGCAAACCTTCCCAAAATCTCAAAGTAAATCACGGATCCCTATTTGACACAATACTAGCTGGAATACCGTGCAAATTGACAATCCTCTCAATGTACAACTTTTCTAGCTTCTCCAATAGACAATCCATTCTCATTGGAATAAAGTGAGCATATTTATTCAATCTATCCACAATAACCCAAACAACTTCATAATTACTCGATGCTCTCGGTAAACTAGACACAAAATCCATCTATATACATCATATTTCAACTCAGGAATAGATAACAGTTACATCAAACCTGACAGTTTCTAATGTTCGATCTTCCATTTCTAACAAGTCAAACAAGAATACACAAACTCCGTAATTTCTTTCTTCATACTGGGCCACCAAAATATTTTCCCAAAATCCTGATACATCTTCGTAGCACCCAGATGAATACTTAATCAAATACGATGGCCTTCCTCAAGAATACTCTTTTTTATCTCAGCTATATCTGGAACACAAACTCTATCATGACATCTCATGATACAATTTTCGTCTATCAAAAAATCACCCCCTCGACCTTGATTAATTAAAGTAAACCGATCCACCAAACTCAAATCAAATTTTTGACCTTCCCGAATCTCATCAAGAATGTCACTATTAAGCTTCAACATACCCAACTTAACTCCATAAGAAGTCTCTTCATAAACCAAACTCATATCTCGAAATTGATCAATTATTTCCATCTCTCGAACCATCAAGATCGACATATGCAAGGATTTCCTACTCATTGCATCAACCACAACATTCACTTTACCCGGATGGTAATTAAAAAAATCATAATCTTTCAGCAATTATATCCATCTCCGCTGCCTCGTATTAAACTCTTTATGATCAAATAGATATTTCAAACTCTTATGATCACTAAACACCTCAAATCTCGATCGAACAAATAATGCCTTCAAAGCTTCAATACAAACACAATAATTATAAATCACGCATAGGATAATTACTCTCATGCACTTTAAGTTTCCTTAAAGCATAAGCTACACAACTTGCTGATTTTGCATAAAAACATGTCCCAATCCCATCAACAAAGCATCACAATACACAATTAATGATTCTGTCGAATTAGGAAAAATCAAAACAGGAGCTGTCGTCAACCTTCTCTTAAGTTCTTGAAAACTTTCTTCACATTTTGTATTCCAAACAAAAGCTTGGCCTTTTCTAGTCAATTGTGTCAACAGAAAAGCTAACTTTGCAAATCATTCAATAAACTTCAGACAAAAACCTGCCAAACAAATAAAACTTCTAATCTCAAAAATAGATTTCAAAGCTTCCCACTGAGATACAACTTCAACCTTCGATGGATCAATTGCAATACCTTAACTCAAAATCACATAACCAAGGAAACTCACTTCCTTCAACCAAAATTCACACTTAGAAATTTTAGCATACAATCGCTTCTCTTTCAACATTGTTAACACAACATTTAGATGCTCTGCATGATCTTCTTCATTCTTCGAATAGATCAAAATATGATCAATGAAAACAACCACAAAATTTTCCAAATACGAATGGAAAATCTTATTCATGAACTCCATAAATACACCTGGAGAATTGGTCACACTAAACAACATCATAGAATACTCATAGTGTCCATTCCTCGTTATAAAACCAGTCTTATGAATTCGGCCTTCACACGAATCTGACGATACCCAAATCTCAAATCTATCTTGTTGAGCACAATTGCACCAACCAACTGATCCATCAGGTCATTAATCCTCGAAAGTGGATACTTATTCTTGATATTTACCTTGTTCAGTTGTCAATAGCCCACACAAATCCTCATAGAACCTTATTTCTTTTTAACCAATAAGACTGGTGCACCCCACGGTGAGACACTTGAATGAATGAATCTCTTCTCAAGAAGATATTCAATTTAACTCGTCAACTCTTTCAATTCCGATACTGACATATAATATGGAGCCATCGATATCAGACTTGTACCTGAAACTAAATCAATCGTAAACTCCCATTCACGTTCTGGAGGTATATTACTTATATCTTCAGGAAATACCTCTGAAATATCATGAACTATCGGTAACTAACAGATTTTTTTATTTTCACCAATACTCAAAGTTGCCATCAAATAAATATCTCATCACTATCCTGCACTAACTTATTCACTTGATTAGTAGAGAGAAAGAAATCTCCTTCATTCCCAGTGAAGCAACTCGATTTTCAAAAATTGTTTAAATTTCGAAAACTAGTGAAATCGCCACCTAATTTTATTTGTTCTGAAAAGAACGGGAAAATATAGATAAACCCCACGGATACGGATAAGGCGGTCTACGTGACCAAAAGATGTGAATTCGGGAATCGGTTATGTAAGGGGAAGGTATTAGCACCCCTTACATCCATCGTACTCGATGGGACCCGTTTAGTTCTAAGTGTTTGTGTGTGTGTTAAATTGCTAATTCATGAGTTAAGATCGAAATATAAAAGAAACGAGGTTTGTTTATTATTATTTTGAGTTTGACACGGTTTCAGAACCGTGTGCCTACGTATTCCCTTGTGCAATGGGAAAGTCAAAACTCCGTAGTTCCTCTTAAAAGGTTTTAAATTGGTTGTATTGATTTTATAAGAAAAATCGTGCGTTTGACATTTCAAATGCTTGAACTCGGACTTGTTTAGTTTGTTTGAAAAGCTTAAGTCCACGTTCGTGTTTGAAATGACTATTGCACACTCTTCCGTTGGAAAAGAGTTTGATGATCGCATATGAGCGATGAAGGAATTTGGGTGAGTTGAGTCGATTTTAAGTTGTGGATGACAAATACTGAAACATTAGGCTATCATCTAATGATTCAAGTATTCGAAATTGGCGAGCAAGTTCAACCAATTATCTCTCATCCAAAATACTTATTATGAAGACAAATGAAGTGAAACAAAGTCCACAATTATTAAGTGTGCGAATAAAAGTATTTAAGTCATTAGGCTATCATCTAACGACCCAAGTACTTTAACTTCAATTAAACCGTCGGACTATCACCCAACAATTTGATCGAATGTCGCAACACTAAGTTTTTTTAATTAAAACATGAGTAGAAGTTTTTTAACTTATTAGGCTATCACCTAACAACCTAAAAAACTTCAAATCTGTTAAAACCATCAGGCTAACGTCTAACGATTTAAACAAACCCCATCTAAATTTATTATGAAAAACATTTTGAAAACAACTCGACGTTGGATCGAGGTTTGGAATTTTAATTATGAAAGTGTTTTTAGACACGTGCTGAGATGACATATGGAATCAGATTAATTTTAATATTGGTCGTGTGCGAAGTGTACAATGGTGAATAAGTACCGAATAAACAGATAATTATCACACAATACAACCGGAAATTTAAATAATTATTAGAAACGATTTTTTCTATTTGATGAAAAATCAACTAATAGTTTAATCGATAAGTCATCAAATAGAAACTATCAGAGCTAATTATTACTTAGTACATCGCACAAACAAATATCATTTACATAAAAAATAAATTAATTGAAAAGATAAAGGTTTAGAATTAGCCTGTATGAAGCAAGTCCGGGCGGTGCAAAAAGAAATCTATCTGATCTTGTTGATCGGTCAGTAAAATTTCAATACGTGCCGACGATCTAGATGCGTCAGATCTTTTTTCTCCAAAATACACCAACGGCCAGGGTAGTGTAATACTTACCGATTACCTTTACTCTTTTCTCTCTTTTTTTTAAAACAAATTAATTAACCAAAAAGAAAAAATAAAAGAAATGGAAAGAAAATAAAGTAAATTAAAAAAAACAAGGTGGTGACACTTGTCACCACCAGACTTAATCATTAAAACAAAAAAGAAATTAATTTTTCTCAAAATAGAATTAAAATAAAAATAAATCAAAAAATAGAGGAATACCCAAATGGGCAAAATAATCTCTCTCTCTCTCTCTCTCTCTCTCTCTCTCTGTTCTCACGCGTTTCTCATCTTCTTCCTCTCATCCTCACGCGTTTCTCACGGTTGACCTAGAAACCCCATGGATTCTTGGACTCTCGTCGTTCTTTCTCCTTCCTCACTGGTCTCTTATCGTTCTCTCACTCGATTGTTTTGACAGAAACCCTCACTTCTCTCTCTCAATCGCCCTCTGATGGAACCCTAACCTCTCTAGATTATGTACTCTATTTGGCTTATTTCTTTCGTTTTTTGATGTTTTCTAACGCTGGATAACGTTGGTTTTGCAGATGTATAACAAATTTTGGCCAAAAATCCAAGGGGTTTCTAAAACCCTAGATTTCCGACACGGTTCCGGCGAAGGTGACGGTACCTGAGTCTTAGAGACGCATTTGGAATGGCTTCTAAGTTGTACTTCGGGTGAGATCGTTCCTTACTTTATGTCTTTTCCTCTCTTCTTTCTCTATTCAGAAGCCCTTGATTTCTGAAACGTATGCTCTGAAGGGTTTGTGTTTGGGGGAAATGATGAATACGTTAGGTTTTTTTTTATTGTTCTGTGGGTTTTAACGTTGGAACATATATATGTTTGGTCTTTGTTTTCTGGTGTTGGTTTGGCTTTGCTTGTTGGTTGCTAGAACAGATACATGTTTGGTCTTTGCTTTCTCTTTGAACAGGTATTGCTTGGTCTTTTGGTCTTGGTTATGGTTTGTTTTGGTTGAACATATGTTATGTTTGTATCTTGGTGTTCTGGTATATTTTTTTCTGGTGTGTTCATTGTGGCTGGAACTTGTCTTTTGAACAGATTATCCTTGGTCCTTTTGCTATCTTCTGATCAGATATTATGCTTGTCCTTTTGGTTATCTTTGAACAGATACTATGCTATTTTCCTCATTGATTTCTGATCTCTTTGTTCTCATTGAAAAGGCTGTGTGTTGCTTATTGGGAAATTTGCTCTGTTATGTTGCTATCTGTTACTTTTTACCCTTTGGTAAAAAAAACTCCTTGGAACTACCAGTTGGGAATTTTTCTGATATTATCCCTTTGAATTTGCTTCTGCTCATTATACTTTGGTTCTTAGCATCAAATCTTGGAACTAGCATCTGCATCTTTGATACCAACCATGCTGATGCTACCTTTTGTTGCCACTTTGAATCATAATGCTGCTATGTTTTCCAAATAACTTTGTTGCCTTGACATATTTGGCTTTCTGCTACCAGTTCTGCCAGTTGCTTGCTGCTGTGGGTTAAATATTTTTTCACTTTATGTTGATAACCATGGCCTGTTGGGTAAAATGTTGATATCATATTGACTTTCATCTGGGCTGAACTAATTTTGGAACTGTGATACTGTTGGGCTGGATTCTTTGGATTGCTTTGGGAAAACATGATGTTTTCTGATTTTCCATTTCACACCTCCTTTTGTGAACCAACAACAAAGGTTGTCGTGATTTGCAATAAAAGGTTGTGGCCGATGAAGGAACTTTAGTTCTGAGGCTTTGGTCGCTTGAAACAATTAACCTTTCAAAACCTGATTCCCTAACACAACCCTCATGATGAGTCCCAACACAAATTGTCTGCAATAATTTTGTTTATGCTTGAGATAAATTGCTAACCAATACTTTCCCTTTTTCGTGTTTCATGTAACGGTGAACAAGGCGTGGAGATGGCAAGGCTTAAGAACTTGGGGAGACTTGAAGCATCTTGAAGATAATTAGAGAGCAATTAAAGTTTCACAGTTTGCTTAGAATTTACGTAGCATCGTTGTAATTTTTAGAAAAAAATTCCCTTGTAGCTTGTAAATCTAGTGCACTTTTCTTGAATGAATGTGTATCAATTGTTTCAAATGAATTTGCAATTGTAGAACTTTAAAGCTTTCTTGTATGCAACATGTAATTTGAAATCCTAGTGTTTGAATAAGTTCCTCCCTTTTTTTAAGTAATTCAAATTACAAATCCTTGTGGAAACTTGAAAGAAATGGATGACTTAGAAAAGAAAAGTGTTGAAACTTGGGCTTCTTGAACTCAAAAAAATGAAAGAAATTGAACTCTTTTAGAATTCTCAAGAAGTTATCTTGAACCAATCCAAACTCAATAACCTAAGAAATTCCTTACAATATTATGCCTTAGATTTCTTAAACACCAATTGAACTTTGAAGTATAATTCAAGCAAAATTCTTCATTTCTTTTGCAAACAAAATTCAATGAGTTCCCCAAAATTCAAAAAAACTTTTGATCATGAATCCCATCAAAAATCTCGTTTTATGGCTCTCAAATTTTTAACAATGAAGTTTATCTTCGATTGCCACTTGCATTCGAACTTGAAGTCCTTTGGAGATATTGAATCTATTAAAAATGCAAATCCTCCTCTTCTAGTACATCTCTCACAAGATGATCATGACCAAACTTCGAACACTTATAGAGCCAACTGTCTTAACCTTTTTATCACAAATGAAACATCCCAATGAATCCTCTACAACAAAAACAAAAAAAGTACACGCGGCCACCAACAAAAAAAAAGACTGACTTAAAGAAACAAACGACACGAATAATGATAGGGTAAATTTTGGGGTGCGACACCCAGGTTCAAGAAAAATAATTGTCTTGGAAAACAATTGATATAAATAGGGTTGAATTCCAACCAATTCATCCCAAGGATAACATCAAGTTGATCTAATGAAAGACACACCAAATCAACTCCAAAATCTCTTCCGTGTACTCAATGGATAATTCAAACACACATATGAATTAGTCATTGAACCCATAGTAGGAGTATCAAACACCATACTTTCATTCATTTTATATAACTCAAGATTCAATCTCTTAACACAATACAAAGAAATAAAAGAATATGTCGCTCTAGTATCAATTATAGCAATCAAAGGGACACCATTAATAAAACATGTATCTCCAATCAATCGATCTTCACTGGAAGTCTCAACACCTAATAGAATGATAAGTGCAAATTGTATCTATTTTATGTATAAGTTTTGTTGCACTTATTGATACTTTTTATTAATATCATTAGAATAATCCTGACTTTATTTGTAAATACTTTTAGTTTGTATAAAATTGAGTTTTCAATTCATTTATGTATCGTTTGATAGATTTTATGTATTTTGTAGGTATTTATTGCATATTTGGAGCATTGAGGAATAAGGCGTTGAAGACACGACTCTGGATGCGCGTTTTTGTATTAAAAGTCCATTTTTGGAAATTTCTGTTCAGGTAAGTGCGCTAAGCAGAAGTTGTAGCGCGCTACGAGTATTTTGAAAGATTTGGTAGAAGTTGTGCTGACGAGGATGTTGAGCGGGATGAGGCCGCTGAGCAAGAAGCCGCTGAGCGGGATCAATCCGCTTAGTGTGGTTAAGGCGGTTTAATGTGTTAATTTAGAGCAGTCCAATGAGTGAGATCACGCTGCTTAGCACGATTTGCTGAGATTTGTTTTATAACTTCATTTTCATTCATTTTAGGTTATGGTTTTGGGGAAGTTTTTGCTTCCAAATCCATCAACCTCCAATTTTGTTAGGATTAGCTTAGATAACAACTATGGAGCTTGCTCATGGATGATCTGGAGTGGAATGTTCTTTGTACGATGTTGATAAACCAGAAGATTTGTGGTTCATCTCTCTTTTTCTTTGTGTATTCTATATTAGTTGGGTTTGTATATGTATTTACTTTGAAATCATGTATATTTTTCGCCCATGGAATTGTATAAAACTTGCTTTACAAATCTTTGTCTTGGATTTTTACTATGTGGTTGGGGTTTGGGTTGTTATTGACAGATATTGCTCGAATTATTATCTAAGGTGATTGTCTAATAATGTCTAGATTCTAGAGATAGATTTAGTGCTATTATTCACTTGGGTGTCTTTGATTAATGCCTCTGTCGCTCTGAGAAATTGTCGACTCAATTATCACAAGTTGACTTTTGTGTTGTTGAGGTGGTTGAGAGATCGCTACCGACGTGATGCAGCCAGGCTCTCAATTTGGGTTAGAAATGACTTAGGTTGTGAATGATATATTCTTGCATTAATGAGTATTGTCGGATGAGTGTGACAGGTCGATAGGTTTAAGTTTGTGAGTAGTAGATTATGTGCATTCTTGATAAGTTTATCATTTTCTTTGTTTTTATTCATTTATTTTATGTTGATACTTTTCCTTACAACCAACCCATTCAAATCCCAAACTCAATAACGAGAGATTTTTCGAACGACGATTCAATATATCAATCTTTGTGGTCACGATATAATATACCTTATATCACCCGGTAAAAATAATAATTTACTTTTTGCTTGCCGCTGTACCGCTTCGACATAGAGAAAACATCTTTCCTCTAGCTTGATCCTTCTTCGGTTTATCACACTTGGTACTAATGTGTCATTGCTCACCACAATTGTAGTAACTCACCTCCACACCTCTCTTGCACTTAAAAGCTTTGTGACCTAGCTTGCCATACTTGAAATATTTCAGTTCAGCACTTGTGCACTCTAGAGGATGATGTCCTTCAACACCATACTTATAACACTTGATTGGAGCAGGAGCTCCTCCCCCACTAGGCTTCTTGCCATAACCAGATTTTTGTTTCCCCTTATTCGCAGACGTCACATACGACTTCCCTTTGGATTTACCCTTTCCTTTCTTATCATTCAAACTCTTATATGAGTAGATCAAGCTTTAGTATCTTCATCATATATCCTACTCTTGTTAACTAGTTCAAAAAATCGCCTAATCTCTTGATAACCAATGGCTTGCTTGATCTCATGAATCAAGCTATTCACAAACTTAAGACATTTGGATCTCTCAACATTAACACCATTATAATAAGGATAAAACTTAATCAGTTCCTCAAACTTTGCAGCATATTCTTCCATAGTTGAGTTACCCTACTTCAGCTCAAGAAACTTAATTTCCCTCTTCCCATGTACATCTTCTGGAAAATACTTCTCCAGAAACGCTTCTCTAAAAGCATCCCAAGTAGCCTCAACTTCCTCTTGTTCAAACCTATGACAATTATTACCCCACCAGTCCTCAACTTCCTCTTCAAGCATATGGGTACCAAACTGCACCCTTTCCACATCTGAACAATTCATGACTCGAAAGATATTCTCAATCACTTTCAACCATACATGTGCCTTGTTAGGTTCATGATTTCCCTTGAAAATTGGCAGATTATTCCACTAGAACTTCCCCAAGCACATAACTCATCATCATTGTTATTATTCCCACCACTCATGTTGACTTGTTTATTCTGCCTAAATACTCCACCCAACATCGCCAAAGCTTCAGCAATAATGTCATCATTCCTGCCTCCAACCACTATTCTAAGAATTTTCCAACAAAAAATATTGATTAGAACAAACAATATCGATAGTGTCACATACACATATCGAATATAAACGATAATAAACACATTAAAAACTTGGTCAACTGACCGACCATGCTTTGATACCACTTATGTAACACCCTAAAAATCCAGCGGAATATTACATCATAAATCAGAGTAAACATAACACGCATATCACTTAAGGGTGTCACACATACTCCATACATTATAAACTCATGTCATGCTCAATAACACTAAATTAAATTCATGTTTTTCATATCACTTTCACATAATCATTTTACAGCATAGTCACTTTCGTTCAAATGAATATAACATTCAAGTCTCTAAAATAAAATTCATTTATTGAATCAACTTAGGCATAAAAGATCATTTCACCACATTATTCAAATGATGATAACAAAATAAAATAGAATATACAAAGTATCTCTCCAAAATATGAATCCAATCATTCCCCAGTGTTACATGGCCACTCAAAACCCAAAATACAAAAATAAAATAAGCTACTTCATCAGCTACTCTCTTGGTAGAAGCAAACCTAATCTTCAGTACATGAACGATGTCGTATAAAACATAATTATCGAAATCATATAACAATATATAATACATAGCATACATACATACATACATATAACATCCTCACACATCATATGATTTATAAAATGTAACATCACCCAATTAAATCATACTGTTCACAAACATTCGACCACAATTCATAATTCCACATAGTTAAGATAATTCCATATTGCAAACATACGCACTATGACTTAATGCAACTCAATGCATATACTCGTGTATATGGTACCAATCTCTATTAATTTTATTACGTTTTACTTTAAATCGGGTCCATCCTCTAGACCAATAACACATAAAAAGCTCGTCCTATAAGCTTTCAAATCCTGTCTAGGTTTGAGACAAGTCACTAGCTCCCTCTGAACTAACAAGCATGCCTCTTGACAACAAATGATGCATGTGCAATTTAAACAACCATATGCAATTAAGACCATTACCTAATCTTAACATCCATGCACATCTTCAATAATTCATCACACTTGAATTCCCACACATTTGCACATACAAACACATACTCATGAATTATTCACATACAATTCACATTCACAGCATCACTGCACCAAAACATCATCACAACCCATTATAAACTATGTAAAAAGCATCTTTACATCCAACACCAATCACATTCACACACTAACATAAAAAACCAGTTTCATGTCATTAACAAATCGACTTCAAAAGAACATCCAACATGCATATTAAATTCCATAAAATTAAGTAGAAATTAGTATAAAATATGAGCATTCGTAATCCCAAAATAATTCAACAAAATAATTATTTTTCAACACCCAGTGGACCGCACTAAGCGAGCTCCCAGGCTCTAAGCGCAAAACTCACTGTCGCGACCCGTGCTAAGTGCGATATACGACGCTAAGTGCCCTTGCGATTTCTCCCAAAAAACCTGTGATGACAACATGATTCCAATGCAATTCTCTCTCCCTAAATCGCATTCTAACATACAAATTGTCACAATTTAAGAAATATAACATATATCTAATGTAACACCCCTTCTAAATACCCGCGTTTTATAGAATTAAATAATCAGAGTTTATCCACAATTAAGAGGCGTCACAATTTAATTCATAAAAATTTGACCAAACAGCATCATGCTTTCACTGAAGAATATTCATCAATTAAATCATACTCAAAATTATGTTTATCAGCGGAAATGAAACATAATTAAATCCCGAATACACCACTCAACAGTTATTCCAGGATAATAAATTAACATGGTTCAAAACTATTTAAAATATCCATTAAGGATTCCAAACAATCGTTTCCCAGTTACATCTACGAGCACGACAACGACACGGACTAAACTCGAATCTAAAGCTATCCTCACCAACTCCAAGCAGCTAATCACTTCGGATCTGAAATTGTTAAAGTAAGGGTGAGATTTCAATTCAATATAATATGTATTATACGTTCTTAGTTACAACAGAATAATCGAATATATATTAATTCATCAATCAAACACAAGATCATAAACCATGCAGAAAACAGTTCACACAATGATCATGTACATATATCAAACAATGGTAATTGCAACATTGGAAACCATCCTAACATGTTGCAATTCCATATGCAATGCAGACTCTATGCATGTGGTACCAAACGTGAACCGCGTCCACCCACTGCTCCATTTACTCGTGGAAGGCGATTGTAATCCATGATTCGCCCACACCATTGGGTCAAGAATCTAGCCTCACTACCTCCAACCAGGTCAGTCTATTGGCTCTGCAAGCTCACTTCCGCACAATGGGAATGAACCAATCAACAAATGTTCATGCATGCAATCATATAAGCATGCAACATTATTCCACTGATCATAATAATCAACATATCACACGATGTCATTTCACCAATTATATCACATTCAAATCATAATGGATATCAAATTATAACATGGTATGCATTAGTTCTCATCCGGTACTCAGACCATTCGCATTAATTACCCATCATCCGTAATTCAATCCATATTCTCAAAATCGGGGACTTGGCTCTTTTAAAATAATTTTTGAGAAAATAATATTTTTCCTTTCCAAGAGGTAAAATTTTAAATTTAAGAAATATCGCCGAAAACGGCACTCGAATCGGAGTTACGGTTTAGAAAATATGAATTTTTGAAATTTTAGAAGTTTTGGAAAAATACACAGTGGTAATCGGTTCCTCACTGGGAGAACCCGGTTCCCACAATCTTTGAAAAACACGCTCCTGGAAAATTGTATGGGGAACCCGGTTCCTCCCCACAGGGAACCGGTTCCCGTGTTTTAAAATGAGTTCCCTGGATTTTGTATGGGTAACCGGTTCCTCCCCACAGGAACGGTTCCCATGTACAAAAATGCGGTTGATAATTTTACTTGGAACCGGCTCCTCCCTTGAGGAACCGGTTTCCATGACTGTGACAACAAAATCGCTATTTTTGACTTAATGTATCCATAATCATTTTCCAACTTTCAAACACGAATTGTAATATTATGAACACCATTCTAACACCATTGCACACATTATAACATTAAACAACCTAATTTAATCATCCTTAATAGTATTACGACACACTAATGATTCAAATCTCCATACACTGACACAACTTAGGGTTTCATGCTATAAACCTACAATTCCATTTCCTATCACACTCAATTACCCAGTTGAACCCCAAAACTCATAAGACATATTAACCAAACGAAATCACCCTTACCTCGATGATTCTTGGTTTCTCTCGGGCTTTTCCTCTTTTCTTTCTCCAACTCTACGTGAAATGATTTCTCCAAAACCTTCTCTTTTTCCTTTCTTTTCCTTTTATATTTCCTTCTAATATTCCAATATAATAATTAATTAATACTTAGTAATTAGTAGAGTGATTTACTCTTACACCCACCATTTACTCTGCACACCTCCAGGCCTTTCCTCATTAAATGATCCAATTAATCCAGATGAATTAAATATTTAAGACTTTAAATCAATTAAATAATTAATTCTCACTTATTTAATATTGAATTAAATCGGGGTGTCACAACTCTCCCCCACTAAAAGAGTTTTCGTCCTCGAAAACATACCTTAGACGAAAAGTTCGGGATACGAGTCCTTCATCTGACTCTCCAGCTCCCACGTTACATTTCCTTCAGCTGGTCCTCCCCAAGCTACTCGTACCAGTGCTATCTCTTTACCTCGCAATTGCTTCACTTTTCGATCCTCAATTCTTGCAGGCACTGCTTCAACAGTCAAATTATCTCGTACCTGAACATCATCTACTTGAATCTCATGAGACGGATCCGCAATGTACCTCCTCAACTGAGATACATGGAAAACATCATGCAAATTCGCAAGTGACGGTAGTAACGCAATCTGATAAGCAACTTTTCCAACTCTCTTGGTAATCTGAAATGGACCAATAAAGCGCGGAGTCAACTTCTTTGACTTCAAAGCTCGACCAATACTAGTCATCGGAGTAACTCTCATAAATACGTGGTCTCCTTCATCAAACTCAAGATCCTTCCTCCTCTTGTCGTGATAACTCTTCTGACGACTCTGAGAAGTCCTCATCTTCTCCTGAATCATCTTAATCTTTTCTGAAGTTTGTTGAACGATCTCGGTCCAATCACGACTTTCTCGATTCGTACCAACATAACGGTGTCCGACATCTCCTACCATACAATGCCTCAAACGGAGCCATACCAATGCTCGAATGAAAACTATTGTTGTAGGTAAACTCTATCAACGGTAAGTAGCCATCCCAAGCTCCACCTTTCTCTAACACACAAGCCCTCAACAAATCCTCTAACGACTGAATCGTCCTCTCCGTCGACCATCATGCTGCGGATGATACGGAACTCAATCGTAACTTAGTACCCGAGCTTCCTGCAATCCATCCGAACTTAGAAGTAAACCTCGGATCTCTATCCGACACAATGCTAGACGGAATACCATGCAAACTTACAACTTTCTCAACATACAATTCTGCCAACCTTTCCATCGGATAATCCATTCTTATCGGAATAAAGTGAGCAGACTTCGTCAATCGATCGACAATCACCCAGATAGAATCACAGTTCTTCGTTGTTCTAGGCAAACCAGACACAAAATCCATAGAAATTCCATCCCATTTCCATTCCGGAACGAATAACGGTTCCATTAACCCTGACGGCTTCTGATGTTCAATCTTCAATTTCTGACAAACCAAACACGCATACGCAAACTCGGCAATTTCCTTCTTCATTCCAGGCCACCAAAATAACTTCTTCAAGTCATGGTACATCTTAGTAGCACCGGGATGAATACTCAACCCACTACGGTGTCCTTCCTCCAAGATACTCTTTCTGACCTCAGCAACATCCGGAACACACACTCTATCACCAAACCTCATAACACCATTCTCATCAATTCGGAACTCACCTCCTTGACCTTGGTTAATCAATGTCAGCTTATCTACCAAACCAACATCAGACTTCTGCCCATTTCGAATCTCTTCCAAAATACCACTAGTCAGCTTCAACATGCCCAACTTCACACTATTCGGAGTAGTCTCACAAACCAAACTCAAATCTCTGAACTGCTCTACTAAATCCAATTCCCGAACCATCAACATCGACATATGCAAGGATTTCCTACTCAGCGCATACGCTCGACGTTTGCCTTACCGGATGGTAGTTCAAACCAAAATCGTAATCCTTGAGAAATTCCAACCATCTCCTCTCATATTCAACTCCTTCGATCAAAGAGATACTTGCTCTTATGATCACTGAACACTTCAAACCGTGAACCATACGATAATGCCTCCATAGTTTCAACACAAACACAACACCGCCAACTCGAATCATGAGTCGGGTAATTCCTTTCATGAGTCTTTAACGTCTCGAAGCATAAGCCACAACCTGCTTATCTTGCATCAAAACACCTCCTAAACCCATCAAAGGCGCATCACATTACACCACAAAGATTCTTCCGGTTGGCAAAATCAATATCGAACACTAGTCAACCTCCTATTCAATTCTTGGAATCCTTTCTCACAATCTGCGTCCCAAATAAATGCTTGACCTTTTCTCGTCAACTTAGTCAGCGGTAAAGCTAACTTGAAAATCCCTCGATGAATTTCCAGTAACCCGCCGACCAAGAAAACTACGAATCTCAAGCATTCTTGGCACTTCCCGAGATACCGCTTCTACTTTTGTAGGATCAACAGCAATACCATTCTTGGAAATCACATGGCCAAGAAAACTCACTTAACCAAAACTCACACTTGACAATTTCGCATAAAGTTTCTTTTCATTCAATAATTCCAATACAACTACGAGATGCTTTGCATGCTCCTCATCATCCTTTGAATAGATCAGAATGTCGTCAATAAACACCACCACAAACTTGTCAAGATACGGATGAAATATCCTGTTCATATACTCCATAAACACACCAGTGCATTAGTAACTCCAAATGGCATAATGAGAATATTCATAATGCCTATACCTCGTTCTAAGCGGTCTTCGAATATCCTCCGCCTTAACACGAATCTGATGATATCCAGATCTCAGATCAATCTTGCTAAACACACAAGCTCCAACCAACTGATCCATCAAGTCATCAATCCTCGGCAGTGGATACCGATTCTTGATCGTCACTTTATTCAACTGTCTGTAGTCAACACACAGTCTCATCGTACCTTCCTTCTTTTTAACCAACAACACCGGCGCACCCCACGGCGAAACACTAGGCCGAATAAATTTCTTCTCCAATAGCTCTTCCAACTGTTTCTTCAGTTCAGCCAACTCAGATGCCGACATGCGATAAGGTGCCATCGACACCGGACTAGTTCCAGGAATCAAATCTATAGCAAACTCCACTTCTCGCTCAGGTGGTAACTCATTAACATCCTCCGGAAACACCTCTGGAAATTCGTTCACAACAGGTAACTCACCACTCTTCGCCTTCCCTTTCACTTCCGTTGAAGAATATAACATGAACACTACAACACCATCTCTCGATTGAGTTCATCCGCTAACCGACATGATCGCATCTTCAACTTTAGCTACTTCAGGAAATATAACCGTCTTCTCAAAACAATTGATATGAACCTGGTTGAAGACCAACCAGTTCATCCCAAGGATAATATCAAGTTGTTCTAACGGTAGGCACACTAAATCCATACCGAACCCTCTATCGAAAATAACGATAGGACAATTTCTACACACATACAAGTAGTCACGAACCACGCAGAGTGTCAATAACCATACTTCCATCCAAATTAGAAATTTCTAGATTCAATCTCTTAGCACAGTCCAAAGAAATAAAAGAATGTGTCGCTCCAGTGTCAATAATTGCAATTAAAGGTATGCCATTAATAAAACATGTACCTTTAATCAACCGATCATCCGGCTTAACCTCTGATCCTGACAAAGCGAACACCTTCCCACCAGCTTGCTCCTTCTTTGGCTTAGTACACTGCGGACGGGTGTGTCCTTCTTCGCCACAGTTGTAACAAGTTACTCTTCGGGATCTACACTCAGCAGCTAAATGACCAACTCTCCCACAATTGTTGCACTTCCTCGCATCAGCCTTGCATTCAAGAGCTCGGTGACCCAATTCACCACATCTGTAGCACTTTACGGAAGAACCAGAAGAACCAGAGTCTCCCCCACTAGGCTTCTTCCAACCTCCAGATCTATGATTATTCCTATCATAAGGCTTACCGCGATCCATCTGTCTCTTACCCTTACGGTCAGCATAACTCTGAGCATTTGCCTTAGTACTAGTAAGATCTTCCTCCAGAATCCTACTACAGTCAACCAAATCAGGAAACCTTCTAATACGCTGATACCTGATACCCTGCTTGATCTCATCTCGCACCATTCTCAAACTTGATACATTTGGAAAACTCTCCATCTGCATCGTTAGGATAATTAGCATAATACTTTGCTAACTCAGTAAACTTGGTCGCATACTCACTCACAGACTTGTTGCCCTGCTTGAGCTCCAGAAATTCTATCTCTTTCTTACCCCGAATGTCTTCAGGAAAATACCGTCTCAGAAAAGCTCTCCTGAACACAGCCCAAGTCAATGCAATCCCATCTTCTTCCAACTCAGTCCTGGTAGCAACCCACCAGTCATCAACTTCCTCTGCCAACATGTGAGTACCATATCTCACCTTCAGCCCCTCAGCACAATCAATAACTCTGAAGATCCTCTCGATCTCCTTCAGCCACTTCTGAGCACCCTCGGGATCATGTGCACCCTTGAACAATGGAGGATTATTCCTCTGAAAATTCCCCAATTGTGCATCGGCATCAATCGCACTCCTGCTGATTCCCTCCGAGCACTCCATTAACATTCCCAAGGCCTCAATAGCATCATCATTCCTTCGTTACCTCTTCCACCATTGTTGTAACATTACAAAACAATCTACATCACACACAAGTATCGGCGTTACTTACACTAGTCGCATACTAAAAGGGATAACGACACTAAGACAAGACCGACTATGCTCGATACCACTATTGTAACACCCTTCTAAATACCCGTTTTATAGAATTAAATAATCGAGTTTATCCATAATTAGAGGCGTCACAATTTAATTCATAAAAATTTGACCAAACAGCATCATGCTTTCACTGAAGAATATTCATCAATTAAATCATACTCAAAATTATGTTTATCAGCGGAAATGAAACATAATTAAATCCCGAATACACCACTCAACGGTTATTCCAGGATAATAAATTAACATGGTTCAAAACTATTTAAAATATCCATTAAGGATTCCAAACAATCGTTTCCCTAGTGTTACATCTACCAGAGCACGACACTGACACGCGGACTAAACTCGAATCTAAAGCTATCCTCACCAACTCCAAGCAGCTAATCACTTCGGATCTGAAATTGTTAAAGTAAGGGTGAGATTTCAATTCAATATAATATGTATTATACGTTCTTAGTTACAACAGAATAATCGAATATATATTAATTCATCAATCAAACACAAGATCATAAACCATGCAGAAAACAGTTCACACAATGATCATGTACATATATCAAACAATGGTAATTGCAACATTGGAAACCATCCTAACATGTTGCAATTCCATATGCAATGCAGACTCTATGCATGTGGTACCAAACGTGAACCGCGTCCACCCACTGCTCCATTTACTCGTGGAAAGACAGTGTAATCCATGATTCGCCCACACCATTGGGTCAAGAATCTAGCCTCACTACCTCCAACCAGGTCAGTCTATTGGCTCTGCAAGCTCACTTCCGCACAATGGGAATGAACCAATCAACAAATGTTCATGCATGCAATCATATAAGCATGCAACATTATTCCACTGATCATAATAATCAACATATCACACGATGTCATTTCACCAATTATATCACATTCAAATCATAATGGATATCAAATTATAACATGGTATGCATTAGTTCTCATCCGGTACTCAGACCATTCGCATTAATTACCCATCATCCGTAATTCAATCCATATTCTCAAAATCGGGGACTTGGCTCTTTTAAAATAATTTTTGAGAAAATAATATTTTTCCTTTCCAAGAGGTAAAATTTTAAATTTAAGAAATATCGCCGAAAACGGCACTCGAATCGGAGTTACGGTTTAGAAAATATGAATTTTTGAAATTTTAGAAGTTTTGGAAAAATACACAGTGGTAACCGGTTCCTCACTGGGAGAACCCGGTTCCCACAATCTTTGAAAAACACGCTCCTGGAAAATTGTATGGGGAACCCGGTTCCTCCCCACAGGGAACCGGTTCCCAGGTTTTAAAAATGAGTCCCCCTGGATTTTTGTATGGGGAACCTGGTTCCTCCCCACAGGGAACCGGTTCCCATGTACAAAAATGCCAGATTTGATAATTTTCACACTTGGAACCCGGTTCCTCCTCGCAGGGAACCGGTTTCCACGACCTGTGACAACAAAATCTGCTATTTTTGACAGCTTAATGTATCCATAATCATTTTCCAACTTTCAAACACGAATTGTAATATTATGAACACCATTCTAACACCATTGCACACCATTATAACATTAAACAACCTAATTTAATCATCCTTAATAGTATTCTGACACACTAATGATTCAAATCTCCATACACTGACACAACTTAGGGTTTCATGCTATAAACCTGCAATTCCATTTCCTATCACACTCAATTACCCAGTTGAACCCCAAAACCCATAAGACATATTAACCAAACGAAATCACCCCACCGCGATGATTCTTGGTTTCTCTCGTCGGCTTTTCCTCTTTTCTTCTTTCTCCAACTCTACGTGAAATGATTTCTCCAAAACCTTCTCTTTTTCCTTTCTTTTCCTTTTATATTTCCTTCTAATATTCCAATAAAATAATTAATTAATACTTAGTAATTAGTAGAGTGATTTACTCTTACACCCACCATTTACTCTGCACACCTCCAGGCCTTTCCTCATTAAATGATCCAATTAATCCAGATGAATTAAATATTTAAGACTTTAAATCAATTAAATAATTAATTCTCACTTATTTAGTATTGAATTAAATCGGGGTGTCACATCTAACATGTATTTTCAATTAGAAACATTACAACACATTTAATCATCAAATGCATAGATTATCATTCAAAATCTAACATTTACAAATCATAGAAATTTAGGGATTTCATCTTAAACATGTTTCTACCCATCATACATTATCATACAATCCTAATAACCTTGTAAAAATCCACCCTTACCTCAATTGTCAATAACTCTTCGAATCTTCTCCTTAGGTTTCTCTTCTCTCCTTTCTCTTTTTTCTCTAGGTTTTGCTTCTTTTTCCCCTTTTTCTCTTACTAACTCTATTTTCCTCTCTTTATTAAATCCTTACTGAAATAAAACCAACCTAGTAATCACTAATGGGCTTACCTATCATACCCCCACATTACTCATCATCTTATTTCATTCAGGCCCAAATACCATTATTCTATTACTTTTGTGTAATTATCACTAATTAAATAATTCTATTATAAACTGATATTGTTTCTAGAAATCATCCTACGATTCATCATACTTAATAGTTCACATAAACTCAATTATTCACAAAATCAAACAAATAAATAATTAATATAATGTATATAACTAATTACTAAAATTGGGGTGTTAGATAGTGCAAGAAGTCGCTTTTCAAAGGAGTCATACTTTCATCCAAGAACTGGCTGCCTCTTGTTGAGATGCGACTCCAAGATCTCTGAGTCAACAAAAGAGCTAGAGATTCCAAACTCCTCCTGGTTTTGAAAAAGGCACAGAAGTCACACTCCCCTGAGGTGCAAGTGGAGAAACCTTCGGTTATAGACAAAAATTAAATCTTCTTTCTTCTTGTATCCTCGACAATCAGATACTGAAATCACTAGAGACACCTTATAAGATAAATAGTTACAATGAAAAGGGAGATCCAAATTAGCATGTGCAACACCTTGATGATTGTCGAATTTAATATGAGTTTAAAAATGCAAGCTCTTTGCACTTATTGTAACCAGATTAGCTATGATGGTTCAAATTTTAGCCCAACGAAAATGTAAGTTCATGGACCAACTTGTGTGATAACTTCACTGCTTGCTTCACAGTCCAGAAGCGGTAACCAACGACAATAGCCCCTCAACGAAATTACCCAAGAAAGAAGGAAAGTTTGCAGACAAATATCAGTTGCTTTACACAAGTAGTCGTAGAAATGAAAGGCTCCGACGATAGACTAAAATGCTCAATTTTTTAAAATGGTGTAAAACAAAATAACTCATTTAGAGAGAAGAGAAGTTAAGGCACAAGGAAGTCTACAGTTTGAAAGAGATACAAAATAAGGACCAACCCTTTATGGTTCCTTTCTTAGCGTATATTGGTCAGGTTTTGTTCAGTCTATCAAAATATTTGTTCAACTCATTTGTTTTGCATTCTAACATATTTTTTTGACAAGTTGCATCCTAACATTTTGAAAACAAAAATATCATCATGAAAATGAAACGAAACAAATAAGTTAAGCATTCAAAAGAAAGACGAATAATGTTTTTGAATGACAAATAATGGAGAATTCTTTCCTCACCCCTCAATTTGTTCATGACATCTCCACGTATTTTCATAATGATAAAAATACTCTTAACAAAATTCATTTAAGAAAGAGCTGATGGAAAATTTGATAGTCTACTTGAAAAATTCGGTATGAATGAAATTTTTTGATAGTATTTTAAAAAGTTCAGTATGAATTTTTATCGATTTTTTAGAAAAATAAATTTAACATACTGAATTTTTTTAAAAAATCTGATATCTTTGATAATATTCTAGATTTTTAAAATAATGGGTAGGTTCATATGCACTCAGTAAAGAATTTTTTTAACACTACCTGAATTTTTGAAAAGTGTTGTAGTTTTGTGGATTTTTCGAAAAATCTGACAATGAAATTTTTTTACATATGTTCTACTAGTGGCAGTTTTTAAAATTCTTAAAACTATCGGATTTTTTTATAATATGGTATTTCTTCAAACATTTTACCGAAATCAATGTGTTTTTATAAAAAATTTAATGGTTTTTTATATTTCTTTGAAAAATTTGATAAACACATAAAAAATCTAATTATTTTTATAAAAATATGTATAAATGTAATATCAACCATTAGTAAGATTTTCAGATATAAATTGAGGAGTGTCATAGAGATTTCTCCGAATAATAAAAGTGGTACAATATGAATGTTATGGGCTCATTTCCTAATTTGGGTGCAATATTTTACAGGACCGACCCAAGATAGTGCGAGGCTTAAGGCACTTATTAAAATGAGATTTTTTTTCATCCACTATGATTAAATATTTAATTTTTAAAAGAAGTTTTAAGATTTTTTACGACTAAAGTTTTTGATATTACTGTGAAGCTAATGTTAATTTTTGTAGTTAAATGTTTACAATTTACATCTAGGTTGAATTATCTTTTAAAATATAAAATTGAATACGAGATTCTCTTAATATGGTGAATCGTGTTGTCATTTCCCACATATTATGTTGATTAAACAAAAATCTTTGTATTTTTAAAGCTTTTATATAAGCAATAGTATTTCAAGTAAAAATGAATTTTACAAAATTAAAAATAAAAGTTTATTTAAATAATAAAATTTATAATTATCAATAATCATTTAAATATAATTGTTGTTTAAATTATGTTTTAATTATTATGTAAGGTAAGGATTAAAAAATATATTTAATTTAAAATTGAATATAAAATTAGTATTATGATTATATAAATAAATTATTTTTATTCAATAATAATTTATGTATTCGAATTATTCAAGAGAAATTTTTTTTCTCTTTTATAGCCTTACTAAATTTGAACACAAGATCTTTCAAGTAAAACATTATTTATTTAATTACCAATAGCCAAACAATCATTTATACATAATTTTTGTTTTTCTTAAAACAATACTGAAATTTACTTTTTTGAGGCCTAAAATACCTTTATGAAAAATATATTTTCTTGAGGTCCAAGACGAGGGCCTAACTCGCCTTACCCTTGAGCCGATCCTGATATTTTAACCTGTTGGGAAATTAGCTTTATAGGATGCAATTAGTATAATAGAATAGTTAAAGTTAAAAAAAAATAAATCAATTTTACAAACCTAACAAAGCCAAGTCTAAGTTCCATTGTTGTGGCATGATTGAGAATGATGTTCAGAGGATTGTTGACACTTCTGGTTTCTTTAGAATGAGTTTCCCCTTCAAATATTTAGGTGTTCCTATTATGGCCAAAAAGATTTCTGCCAAGGAATGCAACATTCTTGTGGAAAAAATGACTAGTAAAATTAGATTTTGGAGTATAAGATCCATTGCCTTTATAGGGAGAGTTACTCTTGTCAACCCAGTTTTCCTCACTATCCATACCTATTAGAGTTAAATTTTCATCCTTCCCAAAAGAATTGTTATGAATATCAATGTTGTGTGCAAAGCTTACTTATGAGCTGGCAATGCATTTGCTAGCATCCCCGGGAGTATAGCCTGAAATCAGTCTGTAGAATGTTTGGGTTGTAGCTACCAAAAATACAATCTGTGGATAAAGTGGATGCACAATGTGTACATTAAAGACAAGGACTAGTGGAGCTACGAGGCCATGCCCCAATCCAGTTGGTATTGGAGGAAAATAGTGGAGGTTAAAAATTAACTAAAAAATATGAGATATATTCAATCAGCGATGACAGGGGAATATAACATAAGAGAGAAATACAATCTGATAAATAGTGCTCAGGATAAAAAGTTCAGGGCTTCTATGGTTTGGACCAAACTAAGTATCCCCAAGCATAGATTCATTCTATGGCTGGCAGTGTAGAACCGATTAAAAACAAAGAAAATGCTTCAAAAGATGAACATTGTGGCTGATGAAAATTGTATGATTTGTGGTATTGCTGAAGAGAAAAATGATCACCTATTCTTTGACTATGATTTTAGCATAATTATCTGGCACAAGATCTAGGATTGGCTAAACTGGAAGTTAAAGTCCAAAAATCTGACCCAAAACATGAAGTGGATTAACAAGGCACATACTTCTTAGTTCAGACGGAATGTCTACTCAATGTGTAAAGCAACTATAGTCTACCAAGTTTGGCATACGAGAAATGACACTCTCTGGAATCAAAAGATCAACATGGATCAAAAAGCCTTTGAAAATATAAAAAGTAATCTTAAGAGAAGGATTCAGAGCATTTGGCCTAGGAAGGTGAATCTGTAACGCCCCCGAATATTAATTTAATTATTTGATTGTGCAGTTGTAGTTTATCTGATGAATTGGGTGTCTTGATATTGCTATGTGTGGGGTAGTCTCAGGTTTAAGGCGTATGGAGAGTTGTTTTGGATTTATTAATTTACTAACAAATTATTGAATTTAAGAGTTGAAATTCTAGTATCTGATATGTGATGTCGAAGGAGATGTCATGACACAAATATCTGAGGACTGGACAAGGTATAGCAGAATAATAAAAGCAGCAAAGTAAAATTGACACAAGTAAATTGTTCACCCAGTTCGGTGTAAACACACCTACGTCCTGAGGCTACCAAGCCAAGGATGAAGTCCACTATCAACAATATTAATTCAGAGTTAAACTTCCTCGTTTACAACCCTTTACTTAATCCATATCCAATGCAACTTATACCTAAGAACTCTTATATAGGAGACCCCTCTCACTCCCCCTCAATCACACATAGTGATAATCAATAACAATGATTTGAATACACACTTCAAAGACACATAATTATGCTTTGCTTCAAAGCTTATAAATGATTAAAAATTTAGAACTCAACTAGAAACGTCCAACTCTAGTATTAAGGAATACAAGAGTGGCTCAAAGGAACAATTAACAAAAGACTAAAACCTAATCTTTAAAACAACACGTTCAACTTCTTTCAGTGTAAGTAACTCTGTAAGTAGGGTTAGTTGTCTTCTTATAGAAACCGCAACCAGGGCTTGGCCCAAAACACATTCACATATAGCCTTTAAAACATCCCATAACTTTCTCCCTGATAGTAGGACAAAAGATCTCCAAGATTATTGTAACAGAACTTTAAAAAATCTTGCTAACTTTAAGCAATACTAAGATCAATCAACTAAACACAACTGCGCCTTGAATTTCTAAACAGACAAACCATTTTATTTTTGTAACACATGTCACAACATCTGCTATGACATCTTTTAACTCTGCTAACATATTTTTGTTCACATGTCAAAGCATCCTTCATAACATTTTCTAGACATAATGTTTTACCAAAATTGCTGCCAACATAGAACTAACAAGAGTAATTATTACAATGAGTATTAAATTAGAAATTAGTAACTAATTTTCTAAATTTTATTTAATTAAATAAAGGGTTAAATAAGTTTTTGGTCCCTATAAATATAGCAGTTTCATTTTTAGTCCCTCCTGGGTTTTGAATATGGTTTTAGCTAGCTTTGACAACGTTTTTTTTAAAACCGTTTCCTAAAGGCAGGGAGGGACTAAAAATGAAAACTGCAATATTTATAGGGATCAAAAACATATTTAACCTTTAAATAAAACATAATGGTTTAGATGAAGTATGACAAGGGAAATGTGGTAAGTTTGACGAGATAAGTGAGGTTAGAAAAGGAATATCAATATTAAAGGTCCTAAGGGAAAAAGAGACTTAAGGTGAAATTTGGGTTTAGTGTTGTCATTAGTAACAATCGTGAAAAAGAAAGAGAGGAAGATATGAAGAGAACAAGCGCGAAGGAAGCTAGGGAAAGAACCATTGTTGGGAAGCTTAGAGGGACTTTCAATCCAAAGGTAAGGGTGGGTTCCAAATTTTTAAAGGATAATATAATTGTAGGTATCTAGGGTATTGATTGTTATTCTCCATGATTGTTATCCTCTTTGTTTTATTGAAAAAATTGATTGTGTCAGTGTCAGTGTCAGTGTCAATGTTTGCTATAATATGTCCAATTGTATGAATTGAGTGTTGGAATTGTTACTTTGATGCAATTAATCATGGTGAATAATGTGTGTTGTGATATGTTGAAGTTGGGATCTCAAATTGTGAATTCTATGATGTTTGGGGTTGTTTGGATAGGTTAAAAAAGCAATTTTTGTACTTAAAACAATAGATTTTTCACTTTCATAAGGTGGAAATCTATTCCCCATAATGGGAAATCAATTTCCTGTAGCGAAAATCTCAAAATTGTCCATTGTAAAGATAGAAATCGATTTCTGAATTTAGGGAATCAATTTCCTGAAGCTGACAACATTTTTGAAAACTTGTAAAATCCATAACTTTGTACTCGGGTGTTTGTTTAACGCGCCGTCTGAAACACTGTAAAGCTGGGAACGATGTCTATAATGTAAAAATGATTTCCAAAAAAGTAGCTCATTATTTTATGGATTTAAACATTTTTTATGTGATTTTTTGGTTGTATTTTGTAAAACGATTGTGTGATTTTGATGATTGTGATGTGATATGTTATTGCGGATAATTTACAACAGGTGGTTGGAAAAGGTGAGTACATTGATGATGGTTGACATCAATGTAGTATGTTATTGAGTTTCATGATTGAATCACATGCATTCATGTTGAGTTGTTGTTTTGTTGTTAGCTCAAATCCTAGATGGAGTGGATAAGAGCGAGGTGAATATAATTATTCCCTTTATTGTTGGCTCTGATCCTAGATGGAGTGGATTAGTAGCGAGGCGATTTGTTCATGAAAAATGATGAGTCCAATCCTAGATGCAGTGGATTCGGTAGTGATCTTGGTACCACATGCATAGAGTCAGTGTTGTCTCTCATTGCATATTCTATTGTTGGCATAATGTTGTAATGTATGATTTTCTTGCGGTTATTAATTCTAATAATATCATGATGATGTGATAGTTGAACTTAATAACTATACATGATAATTTATGTATATTTATCATTATATTGTTGTTTATATTATTGTGATATCTCACCTCTTATGTTTGAATGTTTCCTCTACGTAGGTAACGTGCAGATAATTAGAAGTAATTTGAGTTGCGGAGTTCGAAGAGGTTGCTCTTCAGTAGTTTACACTCCGGAATGTTTATTTGAGACTATGTTATTATGTTTTTTCTTCAAAAATGTGTTATGTATCCATTTTAATGAGCAATTGTGATTAAGATGATGTAGTATCCTAAATGTGTTAAAAAAGATTACTCTGATATTATTTTTATTATTTGACAGGGAATTTAGGGTGTTACAATTGGTATTAGAGTAGGTTGGTTGGTCTGGCCAGGTTGTCGAGTATTTATTGTAGTGTGATAGTGAAATATTGGTGATGTATCTCTTCTAACTATTGTTCGATGTTATATTGTGAAGCAGAGTGATGGATAGAAGAAACGATGATGCGATTGCTGCTGCTGTAGAGGCTATGTCTCAGGTGATGCAACATCAGCCTAATGCTAGTGGAAATGCTAGAAATCACATGTTGGAAACATTTCAGAGGAACCATCCGCCTATGTTCAAGGGTAAACATGATCCAGATGAAGCATTGAGTTGGCTCTAGGAGATCGAGAGGATCTTTAGGGTCATGGATTGTATGGATGGGCAAAAGGTGCATTTTAGTGCGCATCAGCTAGTAGAAGAAGTTGATGACTGATGGGTTGACAATCTTTAGAGACTGGACTGTGCATGGGAGACTATCACTTGGGAGGTTTTTCACAGGGAGTTTCTGGTCAAGTATATCCTGAAGATGTTCGTGAGAAGAAAGAAATTGAATTCCTAGAATTGAAGCAGGGAGACCTATCGGTAATTGAGTATGTAGCTAAGCTCCTGGAGTTGACAAAGTTCTACCCTCTTTACAACAAAGAAACAACTGGATTATCTAAGTGTATAAAGTTTGAAAATGGGTTGCATTTTGAAATCAAGAAAGCTATTGGGCATCAGTGAATTCGTAAGTTTTTCAGACTTGGTGAATAACTGTAGAATGTTTGAGGAAGATAGTAAGGCTCACTACAAGGTAATGACTGATAATAGAGGTAAGAAATAACAGAATCGTAGAAAGCCTTACAATGTTCTAGCTGATAAGGGTAAGCCGAAGGCTTACGATGGTAAGACGCCAGGTGGGATAGGTTCTCCTATTACTATTAGGTGTTTCAAATGCGGCAAGCTAGGACATCAAATTAGTGAATGTAAACCCGATGTAAAGAAGTACCATTGTGGGAAGACTGGACATGGAATAGCTGACTTCCAACACAAAGGAGTGATTTGCTTCAATTTTTGTGAAGCAGTACTCAGTGTCAGAAACTGAGGCAAGCTCAGACTGGTGGAAAAGTGTTCGCTTTGGCAAGGACGCAGAAATATAGTGGAGATTATTTGATCAGAGGTATATGTTTGTTTAATAGTACTCATTTAATTACTATTATTGATACTAGTGCTACACATTGTTTTATTTTTGCTGATTGTGTGAAAAAGCTGGGTCTAGTGTTATCATCTATGCCTAGAGAAATGATTATCAAAATTCCAACTAAAGGACCGATAACTACTTCTCTAGCATGTTTGAAGTTTCCTTTGTCGATCTATAATAGAGACTTTCTTGTGGATTTGGTTTGTTTGCTGTTGAGCGATCTGGATGTGATTCTAGGTATGAACTGGCTAGAATATAATTATGTTCATATTAATTGTTTCAACAAATCTGTGAGGTTTTTTACTCCTGATGACGAGGAGGAAGGGAAATTCCTAACTATTAGACAACTAAACAAGTTGATGAAGGATGAAGCTTGGGTGTTTTTATTATTGGCATCTTTATCTATTGAGAGTCAGGTTGTGATTGATGAATTGCTAGTGGCACGTGATTTTCCTAAAGTTTTCCCAGATGATATCTCAGATATTCCACCAGAAAGAGAGGTGGAATTTGCTATTGATCTTGTTCCTGGTACAAGACCTATTTTTATGGCGTCGTACAAGATGTCGGCATCTGAACTAGCCGAGTTAAAGAAACGGTTGGAAGATTTACTTGAAATTAAAGAAATTCGTGAGACCAAGCGTATTTCCTTTAGGATCTCCGGTGCTATTGGTGAAAAAGAAGGATGATAGCATGAGGTCGTGTGTTGATTATCGACAACTGAATAAAGTGACAATCAAAAATAAGTATCCATTTCCTAGGATAGATGACTTGATGGATCAATTAGTGGGTGCGCGCGCGTGTTTAGCAAGATTGATTTGAGATTGGGTTATAACCAAATTCGAGTGAAGGATAGGGACATTCAGAAGACATCTTTCAGAACTCGGTATGGACACTATGAGTACTCGATGATGCCATTCGGTGTTACTAACGCCTCAGGAGTATTTGTGGAGTATATGAACCATATTTTTCATACTTATCTAGATCAATTTGTGTTGGTATTTATTGATGACATCTTGATATAATCTAAATCAGAAGAGGAACATGCTGAGCATTTACGAATTGTATTTCAAGTTTTGAAAGAGAAGCAGTTGTATCAGCTATCAAAGTGTGAATTCTTGTTATCAGAGGTTAGTTTCCTTGGCCATGTTATTTTAGGTGATGGAATTGATGTAGATCCATCCAAAGTAGTTGCAGTGTTGCAGTGGGAAGCTCCAAAGTCAATTACGAAGATCAGAAGATTTCTAGGTTTGGATGGATATTATAAAAGATTTATTGAAGGTTTTTTCTAAGTTAACACTCCCGCTGAGCCAGCTGAGTTGTAAGGGAAAGGCGTTTATATGGGACATGCAATGTGAAGAAAGTTTTGTCGAGCTGAAGAAGAAATTAACGATGGATCCGATCTTGATATTACATAAGCCTGAAAATCCATTTGTTGTGTATTGTGATGCTTCTAAATTGGGTTTAGGTGGTGTGCTTATGCATAGTGATAAAGTAGTAGTTTATGCGTCGAGACAATTGATGATTCATGAAAGGAATTACCCTACTCATGATCTAGAGATGGCTGCAGAGGTATTTGTGTTACAGATTTAGTGGAATTCCCTCTATCTTGATTTGAAGTGTTTAGTGATCATAAAAGTTTGAAGTACTTATTTGATCAGAAGGAATTGAATATGAGGCAAATGAGATAGTTAGAGTTGTTGAAAGAATACGAATTTGGCTTGAATTACCACCTTGGTAAAACTAACATTGTATCAAATGCCTTAAGTAGGAAATTGTTACTCATGTCTGCTATGATGGTTCGAGAATTGGAATTGATCGAACAATTTAGAGACATAAGTTTAGTATGTGAAGTGACACCACAAAGTGTGATGTTGGGAATGTTTAAGATTAACAATGACTTCTTGGATAAAATCAAAGAGGCTCAAAAGTTAGATGTGAAGTTGGTGTTCTTAATGATTGGGAATAACCAATCGGAAGATGGTGATTTTAAAGTAGATGTCCAAGGTGCATTGATATTCCGAGGCAAAATTTGAATTCCTGACGACGCAGAGAGGAAAAAGAGGATTTTGGAAGAAGGTCATAGCAGCGGTTTGAGTATTCATACGGGAGCTACTAAGATGTATCGTGATTTGAAGAAATTATTTTGGTGGTCCGGGTTGAAACGGGATATAGCTCGATTTGTATATGCATATTTAACTTGTCAAAAATCGAAAGTCGGACATCAGAAGTCGACATGGTTGTTGGAACCATTGGCAGTTACGGAATGGAAGTGGGATAACATATCGATGGGCTTTGTGACGGGGTTACCAAATACTCCGAGAGGGCATGATATAATTTGGGTGATTTTAGATAAACTAACAAAATTAGTTCATTTCATTCCGATTAGTATCAATTTCCTGTGCCAAAGTTGGCATAGATTTATCTTCACGAGATTGTAAAGCTACATAGTGTTCCGTCAAGTGTTGTCTCGGATAGAGATCCGAGATTTGCATATGATTTTTGGAAGATTTTGTTGGATGTGCTGGGTTCGAAGTTGAACTGAGTTCACGATATCATCCACATACAGATGGTCAAATTGAGAGAACAATTCAGTCGTTGGAGTATTTGTTGATGACTTTTGTTATTGATCAAGGAGGTACATATGATAGTTATCTTCCTTTAATTGAGTTCACATATAACAATATTTTTCATTCTAGTATTGGTATGGCATCCTTCGAGGTATTGTATGGTCGGAGGTGTATAACGCCTTTATGTTGGTATGAGTTTGGTGAGAGTGTAGTACTCGGACCAGAGATAGTGTGGGAAACTATAGAGAAAGTAAAATTAATTTGAGAAAAGATGAAGACTTCTCAGGGTAGTTAAAAGAGTTACCATGACAAGAGGAGGAAAAATCTTGAGTTTTAGGAAGGAGCCCATGTATTTTTGATAGTATCCCTGATAAATGGTGTGGGTCGTGCTTTGAAATCTAGGAAGTTGACTCCTCGATTCATCGATCTGTATCAAATCTCAGAAAAGTGGAGATTGTTGCATATAGGGTGGCCTTGCCACCTAATATGTCCAATTTACACGATATGTTTCATGTGTCGCAACTCAAAAAGTATAATCCATATTTGTCGCATGTGATCCCGATAGATGATGTACAAGTAAGGGATGATCTTACTGTTGAGACTGCAGCTGTGAGGATCGAAAGTCAGAAGCTGATAGGTAATGAAATTGCTCTGGTGAAAGTGGTTTGGGGAGGAACTATCAGTGTGAATGCGACATGGCAATTGAAGAGTAAGATGCTAGAGTCGTATCCGAAGATGTTTGCATCAGGTAATTTTCGAGGACGAAAATATTCTCAATTAGTTTAATTATTTGATTGTGTAGTTGTAGTTTATCAGATGAATTGTGTGTCTTGACATTGTTATGTGTGAGATAGTGTCGGGTTTAAGGCGTATGAAGAGTTGTTTTAGATTTATTAATTTATTAATGAATTATTGGATTTAGGAGTAATATTAGAATTATTAGTAAATTAGAAATTTGTAACTAATTTATCTAAATTTTATTTAATTAAATAAAATAGAATGATTTAGTAGAAGTATTACAAGGGCAATGTGGTAAATTTGATGAGATAACTGGGGTTAGAAAAGGAATACCAATATTAAGGGTCCTAACGGAAAAAAAGACTTATGGTGAAATCGAGGTTTAGTGGTGTCATTAGTAACAATCTGAAAAAGCAAGAGAGGCGGAGAACAAGAGAAGAAGGGCAAAGGAAGTTAGGCCAAGAACCATTTTTGGGAGGCTTAGAGGGACCTTCAATCCAAAGGTAAGTGTGGGGTTCCAACTTTCTAAGGGATAATATAATTATAGGTATGTGGGGTATTGATTGTTATTCTCCATGATTGTCATCCTCTTTGTGTTTTTGATCAAATTGATTTTGTCAGTGTCAGTGTCAATGTTTTCTATAATATGTGCAATTGTGTGAATTTAATGTTGGAATTATAAATTTGATACAATTAATCATGGTGAATGATGTTGTGTTGTGATATGTTGAAGTTGGGATCTCAAATTGTGCATTCTACGATGTTCGGGGTTGTTTGGAGAGATTGAAAAAGTGATTTTCGTACTTATAACAGCAGATTTTTCACTTTCACAGGGTGGAAATCGTTTCCCCATAATGGAAAATCGATTTCCTAAAGCGAAAATGTCAAAATTGGCCACTGTAAGGATGAAAATCGATTTCCCATTTTAGGGAATTGATTTCCTGAAGCTGACAGCATTTCTGAAAACTTGTAAAATCCATAACTTTGTGCTCGGGTTTCCATTTGACGCACTGTTCAAATCGTTGTAAAGTTGGGAACAATGTCTATCTTTTAAAAATGATTTCCAAAATAGTAGCTCATTATTTTATGGATTTAAACCTTTTTTATATGATTTTTTGGTTGTATGTTGTAAAACGATTGTGCGATTTCGATGATTGTGATGTGATGTGTTATTGCGAATAATTTACAACAGGTGGATGAAAAAGGTGAGTGCATTGATGATGATTGACATCAATGTAGTATGTTGTTGAGTTGCATGTATTCATGTTGAGTTGTTGTTGGCTCAAATCATAGATGAAGTTGATAAGAGCGAGGTGAATATAATCATTCCCTTTGTTGTTAACTTTGATCCTAGATGGAGTGGATCAGTAGTGAGGTGAACCAATTTGTTCACGAAAATGGTGACTTTGATCCTAGATGGAGTGGATTCGATAGTGATCTTGGTATCGCATGTATAGAGTCAATGTTGTGTCTCGTTGCATATTATATTGTTGACATAATGTTGTATTGTATGATTTGCTTGCGGTTATTAATTATAATTATGTTGTGATGAAGTGATAGTTGAACTTAATAACTATTCATGATTATTTTTGTATATTTATAATTATACTGTTCTTTATAATGTTGTGATATCTTACCCTTCTGTTTGAATGTTGTCTCTCTGTGAGTAACGTGTAGATAATTGGGAGTAATCCGAGCTGCGAAGTTCGAAGAGGTTGCTCTTCAGTCTTGTTTAGAGTCGGTGTTATGCTCTGATACATAACATTGGTTTGAGGATAAACGCTTTATTTATTTTGTTGTGTTGATTCCTGATGGAGTAGTTTACACTCCAGATTGTTTATTTTATGACTCACATTTGATTTGAAGTTAATTATTGAATTTATACTATTTTCCCCTGCTTAAATGAAATTGTTTATTTGAGACTATGTTATGTTTATTCTAAAAAGATGTTATGTATCCATTTGAATGAACGATTGTGATTAAGATAATATAACATCTAAAATACATTAAAAAAAATTCTAATTTTATTATTATTATTCGTGGGAAAATTTTGTATATTACACAACCAAAGAGATATTGCCGGATTTAATGCCTTCTACTTAGTTTGTGTTTTTTAATTGGATTGTTTGTATAAACTTTTGTTGGTTGGTTAATAAAGTTTGCTGATTTTAAAAAAAAATACAATTTTAATTATATAAAATTTTAAAATTCTAGGTGCACTCCTCCCCTCTATTTAGGTCCCCATGTCACGGTGTGGTGTTCATCTAGCTTAGATCACACATTTAATATTGATTCATTATTATTTGCATGTCTCTTCCTAAAATATCGAAAGCAAAACTTTATTTAAAACCGCTTATAATTATTTCCGTAATTATACAACTTTCTCTAAGAAACCAAAAATGTCAATTATTAAGACGTTGCATGATCCACTCACTTAATTCTTAATAGGTCAAGTTTAAGTCAAATACGCCACAAACAAACCAAACCTATAATTTTTGTTTGTTAATTATGTCCTTTTTCTATCGATCGGTACCACTTAATAAACAATATGTTTGCAAAATTTATGGCTTAGCTCTAGGTTGTGTATTCTAGTTGTTCAAGCAACAATTCATGAATTTTAAAATAGACAAACTTGATTTAAAATTGTGTTGTTAAATATGTAAACCATTCATGAATAGACAACGCATGAATATGACTTATACCTATCAATATTTTGTATGAATGTCGATGTTCACTCATTTTATTTGAAGTACTTGTAACCAAGAAGAATATTATATGATCTTATCAACAAAAACAGAAAAGAAGAATACTATGTGAAATTTCGTTATGGAAGAAAATGATGTATAAACCAAAGCTTTGAATAATAGAAATATAATAACTCTTCTATTTTCTTTCATTGTTAAATTTTAATATATATTTTTTTATTTAAAACTTGGTCAAACCTTGTTGTCGTTTCAGGTAGGCCTACTTTCTATCAAAGTAATTGCAGGATGTTGACCTATTGAGCTTGTTAATTTGTTTGATTCAAGAAGCAATGTTGTCAGCCATAATTTACTACCATTGTTGACAATGAGCTTAAACCATATCGACGTTAAAGTAAGCGTTATGTTAATTAGTGCCTTAATGCTAAGTATCATTGGGGTGTTAAATAATTTATTAAATAGTTGAATCATTACAATTGTGTGTTAAATGAGGTGTTAAATATAATGTAGATTAATTGATGTTGAAAAGCTTCATGAATAAAAAGAGGACGGGGACCACGTGCAATACTTTGTAAAATTTTATTAGTTGTTGTGATTATTTAGATTTTATTTTATTTTATAGTAAATAAATTTTTTATTTATTTTTATTTTCATCAAAATTCATCATTTTTTTTTCTCTATAAATAAAAATTTAGTTCATTTGATTTGGACTCATAAAAAATTTACTTTTTTTTCTCTATAAATAAAAATTTAGTTCATTTGATTTGGACTCATAAAAAAATTACTTTTTTCTCTCTAATTATCTTAGTGAAATGGATCTCAACAATAACCCTTTTAACACCTAAAATTCAACTAATTATTCCTTCAACTACCAAAATTCCAACAACTATATATTTCAAAATCAATCTTCTAACCAACAAGGTCCCTAAAATATACCAAATTATGAATTTTCTCCAAATTTCATAATGTCGTCAAATGGACCACTGATCAAAATTTGGTTCTAATTAGTGTGTGGATTAAAAATGGAGCATACAGTGTTCTTGGGAGAAACCAAAAAATAATTCATATTGGAGAAAAATTGTTGATTATTGTAATGAACATTGCTCATTTAATCCTTCTTGTGATGGAGCTTCATGAAGAAATCATTACAATTACATGAACAAAATATTTAATTAATGGACTGACGTTTATGATAATCCTAAGCCTATGCAACAAAGCGGGTGGTCGGAGAATGATGGATTTAGTGTATTGTATTGCATTTTTTAGTTTTTATATTATTTTATCTCATCTTTATTATTTGCAAGGAAAAAATTAATTAAGAATATAAAATTAAAAAAATTCAAATAAGTTATTAAATTAAAAAATAAAACAAATTAATTAATTCTTAATTATTTTAATTTAATTTCAATTGATAATTGATATTAACATATAATCATAAAAACAAAAATATAAAAGAAAATAAGATTATGAAATAAAAGAAATGGAGCAGGATGTTGAATTTTATTAAACAAAACCATTGTAGTGAATAAAAATTGAATTTGTGTTGAATTATTAGGTGGAAGAAAGAGAAAGTGATGTGGAAGATAAAAAGTGAAAAGAATAAAGTATTGAATAATAAAACCATTGTACATAATTTAAGGGTACTGTTCAAGAATACTAAATAAAGAAATTATTATTTATAAAAGTCAATTATTTTAATTTTCAACGCATTAATTACACGCATTTCTAAAAAATATTAATATTTTAAATATTTAAAAACTGCCTTAAGCATTTCCCCGTAAAATAATCACAATTAAAATAATTTTACAGTATGAAATAAAAATTAGGTGAAATATTCTTTATACAATGTTAGAGAAAGTATCAATAGCAATGACAATTTTCAATAGAATTCTTGTATATCATAATATAATATAATTTATTTTTCTATTAATAGAATGTTATTTTGAAACTCATTTTATTCCATCACTTAAAGTTAGTTGGAATACAATGCTAGAAATTACACATTTCAGATACATTTATAAGCAAGAATTTTTTTTGATTTATTAAATAATTGATATATCTGATATAAAATAATGACTAAATACATCATTTATTCATTAAATCTAAAAAATATTTTATTGTTTATAATAAGTCTGAATATATATATATATATATATATATATATATATATATATATATATATATATATATATATATATATATCATGATTGGTCACATTCATACATGTGACATCATGAAGCTTAAGCATGTGCATGACTTTACATATGATACCTACATAACTATTTTCACTGCTTTTGGTGATGATGATGGATCACTCTTGCCTATAATTCATTACTTCCCCACAAGTTTAAGGAGGATCCAAGCTAGAAATTTTTATTTGGTGCGCAAGTCTTGAAACACGCTAGTACCAAGAGGTTTGGTGATAGTATCTGCGATTTGCAAGGTATTAGGAACATGTTGAGTCTTTATGTGTTTAGACATGACACGTTCACACCTAAAGTGAATATTAAGTTCAATATGTTTAGTGTGGGCATGAATAATTGGATTAAGCGAGAGAAGAACAACATTGAGATTATCACATAGCAGCGTGGGAGGAAAGAATGGTACACCAAGTTCTCCGAGTAACGATTCAAGCCACAAAAGTTTGAACGTCGTGTGAGCTAGAACACGATATTATGCTCCAGTGCTTGATCGTACAACCAAAGGTTGTTTCTTCAAACTCCAAGTGATGAAATTTCGACCAACAAATATGCATGATGTAACGCCCGATTATTTAATTAATTAGTTAATTAAATATTTTTTGAATTATTTTCTATTTAAGTTGTCGAGTTGTTTAATTGTTGAATAGTTGGTAGAATTAATATTAATAATAGTGTTAGTTGGTTATTGAGAATAATAGTAATAATATTAAATTAAGAGAATAATTGTGTGAGCTTATTTTGGTGATAGAAGTAGTAAAAGGTGGAGTGTGAATGTTAAGCCCAATAAGACAATTAGAATTATTAGTTATAAATAAGAAATTAGATTTTGGAGAAGTTGTTAAAAAATAAGGAAATAAGAAAAATAACTAGTACGTGAGAGAAGAGAAAGATTGGGAAAAGAGGAACAAGGATTTTGGAGAAAAATTATCGTCGGGAGAGAATTGCAGACCGAAAACCAAACTGAAAATTCGAACGGAACTCCGTACAGCGACCTTCAATCCAAGGTAATGGTGGGGTTCTTACTTTCTAATGGATTGTATGATGAGTAGTATGTGGGAATTAGGATAATGGGGAATTTACCATGCATTTGTAGTTGTTTTGTTTGGTGAGAAATTATTTGGTTTCACTGTGATAAAATTGTTCTTGAATTGTTTGTTTAATTAACATTGCCAAGGAAACTTATAATTATTATGAATGGTATATGATCTAGTGTGATGGAATTGGAATTTGTTAATTAATCGGTGAACGTCTGGAAGAGACGCGGAGAAATTACAGGGAGAACGAACACTGCATCGACGATTATCGAACGACACACCCTGGATAAGGGGAGTGTGTCGAACGACACACATGAGAAAGGATGGCATGCCGAACGACATGCATATGGTGAGATAAGGAGTGTCGAACGACACTTTATTGTACAGGGGAATAACAAATTGTTTTTCTTTACCTTAAAACCTTGTTAGTTCTTTTTTTAATTATATTAAGGTTATGGTAAGTGATAACTTCTAAGTGCCATGAATAACTAGTTAGGCATAAATGGAAACAGTAGGTAGATAATAAATAGGACATGATATAATCAATTAAGTAATAGTGATACACCTTGATGGCTAATTAAAGTAAAATTATAACAAGGTATACGTGATAGTCGTATACATATAATTAAATGGAACTATAAATTTTTTATTATTTTAGTAGTAGTAAAATAATAGAGCCAGCATTAAAATAGCAGGGTTAATTTAAGTAGTAAGTGAAATATTAATTTCATTAGATTTAATAATAGTGAAGTTAGTAGTAGAATTGGCAGAATAAAAGTCGGTAGTTGTGTTAATAGAAATAACAATGCTGGTAATTTTATTAGACGATTAATTTAACAGAATTAATATGTACTTTAGCATAAAGTAGAAATAATGGAATTTTTTTGCCGATAATTAATTAAACAGAAATAGTCGAATAGTCCGAATAATTACGTGGTTTGTTTGTAGCTTATTTTGGTTGATTCAGTGTGTTATATAGTTGCCATAAATTGCGAAGATTGCAGGTTATGGTGGAATTCGTTTAATTTTCTTGTGTTGATGTGTTGAATCATATTGTAGGTCTTGTGCCAACATTGAATGACGTTGTTGAATTATTATTACGATGAAGGCTTTTAGCCAGTGTTGAAATTATGATGAAATTGATGATTCTGTTGTTGTTGTTGAGTTGTATCATGTTATTGCATGCATTGCATAATTACGTTGGCCTAGATTGGCAAAAATATTACGATGGGAACTTTGCTTTGTTTACGATGGCCTGGATTGGCAACACGTTGACGATGAAGGCTTATGCCTTGTTGATGCCTCGGATATTGGCAGATTTTTACGTCAGGAGTTCTGCTCCATTGGTATCACATGCATGTGCATTTGAATATGTTGTTGCATTTTATGTTGCATTTTGAATCATTGTGATTATTTAATAAGTTGTAGAATTGTTTGTTGTGTGAATAATTTGCAAAGCGGTGATTTACATTATCTGATTATGATACATATTACTTATCATACAATTTATTAGATTATTAGATATCTCACCCCTTCTATTGTGATGTTTCCTCTACATGGGTAAAGTACAAGTAATCTTGAGTGAAGGTTGTCTATCTTCAATAGTTCGAGTGAGTGTTTTAGCTCTGATACGTAGCACTCGGGGGGATAACACATGTTTTCTTTATTGTTGATTTTATTCTAATGCTGGATATTTGAGTTGTTTTTGTTGAAGACATGTTATTTCTAAGTTGTTTTATGCTGAAGAAGATGCTACGATTATTTGAAGTTATAAATTAGACATCTTGAAGTTGTTTTGAATTGGCCATGGTTGCCAATATATTTTGGTTGAATTCTATGAATCTGCTGCATAGAAATAAAATTTATTTATTTTGGAAGACTAAACAGGTTGTTAATGTTTTATCTGAAACTATGTGCTATGTATCTGTACCGCAGGTGACTGATTGTTGTTGTTTTACGTTAAATGCGTGACACTCCATTTGTTTGTTGGAGAATTTTTGTAACTCTGATTTTATATAATTCATTGGATAGAAATGAGGGGTTACACATGAGCCGATGTTAAACGCTAGTTGTCGAATCACTAGCCCGGTCGGAGTCACTATATACACAAAGAGATAGTTTACTAGCCATAGGATCTGGGGAAAGCGTGAATCCATTATGAAGTGTGCCACTAAGATATCGTAGTATATGTTTCACAATTGACTAGTGAGTATGCATATGTATAGTCATAAATTGTCAGGCTTTATTTAGACTGAACACAATGATGGGTTGTGTAAGTGTGACATACTTAAGGGCTCCGACCATTGAGCTATATTTATAAAGATATGAAAGAGTGTTTTCACCATGTATGCTGAGCTTCCAGCTTATTAACATAGGCCTGGAAACACCATTGGCATGATTCATGTTGGCACAATTTAGAAGATCACATATATACATGGTCTGTGTGAGTAGGATACAACCAGAACAAATCGTTTAATTTCTATACCTAAGAAATACTCACGAAACCCTATCTCTTTCAGGAAAAATTTGTCATTAAGGGAGTAAATTAGTTTATGGATCAAGACTGGGGAAGAACTTGTAATTAAGATATCATCCACATAAACTAGAGCAAAAAGAGTTATACCTTGATGTTTGTAGATGAACAAGGAGTGGTAACACTTACTATGTGTGAATCCAAAGTGAACAAGTGCCTGAGTTAGCTTCTCATACCATGCACAAGGGGATTGTTTAAGTCCATATAACGCCTTGCGAAGTTTGTATACAAGGGAGGAATCCTGATTTTCGTGTCATTTGAGGTGGCCCCTTCTCTTAAAAGGAATAAGTTAGAAATGCTTGAGAAGGAGGTCGTGTATCCTAACAGAAAAATATGGAAGGTGAAAACCTAACCCCTATAATCTTAGACAAAAATGAACTAATGTAAGAAGAAAGAGAAGGATAAAATGAGATTAATGATGAAGAGTTGGACAACTTGATCATGCAAGAAAATAAAGAAAGTGTTTAAGAAATAATGTGAGAAGAACATGAATACTATGAAGAAAAATAAATTAATTATAATGAATTGGAAACAATGATATAAGAATATGAGATGGAGATTTCAAAGGAAAAAGAAGAAAAAGAAGTTGCTCAAAAAGAGACATAAAAAAATAAAAATGATAAAGTAGCACTGTTATACCCCAAAATTTGCCCTCCCACTTCTCAAGACAATTCACATCTCCATACTCAAGGATTTCACAAAGGGTTGACCAGACAAACTCTCTCCTAAGCAATCAATCCAAACTAGGGTTTTGCTTCTCTCAAGTCAAGATGGATTTCCAAGACTCCAAGTGGTCATCATACCTCATCATATGCTTCAAGGGATCACCATGTCAAGTTTCAAGCCTTACAAGTCAAATTTGCTCATCCAATTGCTCAGATGGTTGAAAATCAACTATATAGGGCAAAAGTCAACTGTGGTCAGCAAAAGTCAAAACTTCATAATTTCTGGTCAACATCAATATTTTGAAGTAATATTCATCATTTGATCAAGGTTTGATCATGATTCATCAAGAAAAGTCAAGATTTGATCAAAAGTCAAAGTTTCTAAATTAGGGTTTTTAGACAAAAGTCAACAGAACTTTGACCAGACATAACTTTCACATACTTTATCAGAAATTTTTCCACCAATGCTCATTTTAAAGGGAATTCAATTCTCTACAACTTCATGTCTCACAAGCTTTGGCTAGAAATGCTTCATTTGGAAGTTATGGATCAAAGCATTACATGTCTTTTTAAAAGTCAACCAAAAGTCATCTTTTTGCAAAGAAGTGTTCATGAACATGGAAACTTCAATGAAGATGAAACCAAAAGGAGTGTTTAGAGGACATCTTGAGCTTTCTAAAAAGTCCAAGAACACTAAAAAATGTTGAAAATTGAGCAAGACATAAATTGTGCAAGTTTGACATTTTTGAGGAGGTGCACAAAGGAAAATACCTAGTAAATGCAAATATTTTTCGATTGGGCTTAAGTTTTCATGATCCATACTTATTCTTGAGAATATCCACGACCCCTAAGTCCATTTACACACCTCCTTTCCATTTATTTAATTTATTTTGGAATTAAATCATTTAAATTCAATTTAAATAAAATAAAATGCAAGGAGCAAGGTTATGACAAGTTGGGCTTGATTTCTACTTGTCTTGAGGTCCAAGATAGCCCATGCAAGCTGTCAAATTCGTGCAAGATGCTACAAGGAAGGAAAAATGCATTTTTGGCAAGATTTGATAAACATTTACAAGAGAATATTTTCAGCCACTTTCAAGTCATTCCAGTCATCCATTCGTGCTCCTGGAGTAAGTTTAAGTAAGTACAGGTCAATAGCCATGGCCAAATGTCTTTGAATCATGTTATCCATGAGCATCCGTTTTCTTATTTTTCTTGAATTCGTATTTTGCATTTTATCTTGTTTCAATGAAATTTAACTATACTAATGTGTTCATGAGGTTTATTAGGGCAGGTTTGATCCATCGTTCGCAAGTTTTGACGTATAAATCACAAAACGCCATTCTTTGGGCACGAGTTTGATGAAGTCTTGAATTCCACGATATAAGCAGTTTTAGGACAAACTAACCTTACCATCGTGATCACAGGGTCCAATACCATGGATCTGGGCTTTTGTTTTCATTATTTGATTAATTTTGCAGGTTTTTCAGGTTTGGGACGGTCGGAGAAGACGATCGGAGCCCTAGTTCTGGTGAGGGACTCCAGCGTTGACTCTCTAACTGCATGTGTGGCGCTATGGCATTGTTTGATTGACTTACATGATAATACTGGGACCCACGCGCGTATTTGGCTTTTAAATTTGATTTTCTGGAATTAATATCACTTATATATTCATCCATGCATCCAAATGAATGGATGTATCACCGCCCCAACGGTCTACCATGCGCGCGCTATGTCTCTTTCTCCCTCAGGTTGTGGGTTTGAACCCCACCTTTTGCAAATTTTTCCAATTTTCTGATTCTCATGCAGGTAACATACAAAAACAGATGGAGTGTTCTAACACCACATGCAGCATGGAGGAGTGGTAAAACTTTGAACCAATGACCCTCAGGTCACAAGTTCAAACCTTGCAGGCACCAAAACTTCTTTTTTATCACTTTTCCTCTTCAATATTTCCTAACTATTTCCTTTTTTTAATTTCACTTAATTTTCCTTGCAAAATTAATTTAACTATTTTCAAAAATCACAAAAATATTTTAATTTCAGAATTAGGTTAGTTAAACATTTAATTAATTTTTGACATAAAAATAATTTATTTTTCTCATGATTTAAATTATTTTTCATAATTAATTAATAATTAACTTAAAATTAGGTTTTTATACATAAAAATTAATCCAAAAAAAATATATAAAAAAATTTTTCTTTACAATTAGGGTTTAGACATTTCCTTTTGTTGTTAGACATTTTTCTGTGATTTATTTTCTTTTATTTTGCATTTAAATATTAGAAATCGATGTATAGGTCGCAAGGATATTTTTGTAATAGCATAGGAATTTATTTTCTGCCTTTACTTTTCGCACCTCTATTATGTAACTGCCCAAAAGCCATGTAATAGCGTAGGACTTTTATTTTCCGCACTTTACATTTCCGCAATTTACTTTCTGCACATATTAACTGCTAAGTAATTAGGCGTGTATGGCAAGATTAACTCAATCAATCTAGATCACTAATAATCAAGATAAAATATCTGAACATAACCCATTATTCACACATGCACCCACCTTAGGACCCACCTTAGGGTATCCTCTCTCGTTGCCTTTCGAATAATGGTCATGTCCCTCGAACATAGGGATACCATTCGCATAGTTGCCTACAAACATATCATCATAGTCCCTTCGAATTAAAGATCATAGTCCCTCGATGACCCTCGATTGTTGCCTACGAATATATGATCTCGTCCCTCGATTGTTGCCTATGAAAAGTGATGATCGTCCCTACGAATATGCTAAAATATCCCTACAAGTTGCCTTCTATGACCATCTGATGTCCCTTCAAATGTCACTTTACATCCAACGAATAAGATTACCTACCAACTAATGGTATGGATAGCCTTATTCTAAAGGAAAGCAAAATAATATGGAAACGACCATTCTGAGTAGGTAAATAAGTCTCTTTTGCCTGCTCCAATCAATTCAAAACAGTTTTTACACCTCATACTTTTCAAAATCTTTTCAAAACACTTTGTATACATTCCAGCGTGAATCATTACAAAGCCTTTTCCAAAACAAAACATTTCCAAACACTTCGTATACATTCCAGCGAGAATCATTACAAAGTCAAAGCGAAATGCCTTTTCAAAAACATTTTTGAACACACACACAAAAAGCAATTTGTAAAGTGAGCTAAACAATTAAGAGCCCATAGATAACTATGGATGGAAAGGGTGCTAATACCTTCCCTTTTCATAACTGCCTCCCGTACTCAAAATCTAACGAAGGTCTTCTCCTGTTCTTTTCGCCTTCCCTTTATTGGATAAAAGAAAAGTCGGTGGCGACTCTTGCTATCCACAACATTTGCGATAAAACGCAAAACAAACAAGTCAGTTCTCCCACCGTGTTACAGAACTGGCGGCTCTGCTGGGGAAAATCCCAAAGAGAGGCTACCTTAGGGTTTTTAGATCACTTTACTACTTTTTGTTTAACTTGTCTGCTTTATCTTAAGGGTTGCTTGGGTATTATAAATGTGGGGGATCCTACACCCGGATCCAGGTTTCCTTAGGTAAGTAGCAATAAATCGTCGCGACCGTTAGGCATATACCGAAACGGTCAAAATGATGGCTACGTTAGTTCGACACTATGGAAGTCCTGATGCTCCTCATGTTCAGTTGAGGAAAGTATTTGGCGTCTGCATGGTGTCATAAGCACTAACTCAATTTTTAAAACCCTAATTGATCCATCTTGGCCATTAGAAGGTAGTGAGATTGTGACACCCCGATTTAATTCGAATATTAAATAATAAGGAATTTAATTAATTAATTAAAGGCTTGATTATTTATATTTTTGGATTTAATTGGATTAATTGAAGAAAGAAGGGTTGGAGGTGTGCAGAGTAAATAGTGGGTGTGAGGAGAAAATCACTCTACTTTTACTAATTATTAATTATGTGTTTTATTTGGAAATAACAAAGGAGTATTAAAAGGATTATAAAAAGGAAAAGAAGGAAAAAGGAGTCTTTTTGGAAAAGTTACTTTCACGTAGAATTGGAGAAGAGAAGAGAAGAGAGGAAAAAGCCAACGCCGAGGAAATCGAAGATCATCGCGAGGTAAGGGGTGATTTCATTCGGTTTTAATGCCTTATGGGTTTTGGGAATCAACCGGGTGATTGGGTATGTTAAGAAATTTGGTTTAGGTAATTTATAGGTTTGTAGGACTAAACCCTATTTTGTGTCGGATTATAGAATTAAGATCATTAGTGTGTCGAATAATTAATAGGAATGATGAAACTATGTTGTATGATGTTGTAATGATGTATAATGGTTGTATTTTTGTGTTCCTGAAACTATAATTCGTATAGGAATGATTGGGAATGAATTGGAATGCCTAAATGCTGTCAAAATAGCAGAAAATGATTCTGCAGGTCGTGGGAACCGGTTCCCTGTGGGGAGGAACCGGGTTCCCAGTGTTCAAATTTCAAAACTGGGGAATTTTGTACGTAGGAACCGGTTCCCAGTAGGGTAGGAACCGGGTTCCCATACAAATTCCAGGAAGCGTGTTTTTCAGACTTCGCAGGAACCGGTTCCTGTATATGTAGGAACCGGGTTCCACTGTGAAATTTTCAAAATACTTAAAACTTCAAAAATTCATATTTTCTAAACCGTAACTCCGATTCGAGTGCCGTTTTCGGTATTATTTCTTAAATTTAAAATACTATTTTTTAAAAAGGAAAAATATTATGTTTGCCAAAATTATTTTAAAAAGAGTCGAGCTTCCGATTTTGAAAAATGTGGATAGTTAAGGATAATGGGAAATTTAATACAAACGGTCTGAGTTACCGGATGAGAACTAATGCGTACAATGTTGTATTTCGATATTCATTATGATTGAATGTGATACATTGGTGAATTGGCATTATGTGAATTATATTGATATCATGATTTGTGAAGTGATGATTGCATGCTTTTATGATGCATGCATAAGCATTTGTTAATTTGGTTCATTCCCATTGTGCGGAAGTGAACTGGCTGAGCCAATAGACTTACCCGGATTTAGAGGTAGTGAGGCTGGATTCTTGACCCAGTGGTTATGGGCGAATCATGGATTTCCGCTATCTTTCCACATGTAAATGGAGCAGTGGGTGAACTCGGTTCACGTTTGGTACCACATGCATAGAGTCTACATTGCATATGGGATTGTAACATGCTAGGATGGTTTCAGTTGCAATTTCCATTGTTTGTTATATTACATGTTCATTGTGTGAGATGCATTATGAATTGGCTATGACTATGTGTTTGGATAATGGACTAATGTATTTAATTATTCTGTTGTATTTTAAAAACGTATAATGCATTTTATATTGGATAGAAATCTCACCCTTACTTTGATGATTTCAGATTTGAAGTGATTAGCCGCTTGGAAATCAGTGAGGATAGCTTCTAGAGTCGAGTCATTTAGTTAATCCGCGTGTCAGTGTCGTGCTCTGATAGATGTAACACTGGGGAAACGCTTGATTTGAAATCCTTTTTGGAATATTAAATATTAGTTTGTTTGATGTTTCAATTTATCATCCTGGAATGATTATGAAAGACGTATTCAAGATTTTGTTATGTTTCATTTCCGCTGTTAAACATAACTTTTGGTTTATTTATTTAATGATTTTCTTCAGTGAAATCATGACATTTGTTTGGTTATGATATGAATTATATTAAAATTGTGATGCCTCTTAATATGTGTTGTATACTCTGATTATTAAATTATAAAATGCGGGTAATTAGAAGGGGTGTTATAGAGATCGCCGACTTCGGTGCAGACTGAGGTTGGTTGATACTCGATGCTACGCTCATTAAGATTCAACTTTCGGGATGTTTCGGTCGACCACTTGGTAGTCGTATTGAAATAAAGCCTATGAGAAAGATCAATAATATGAGATTCCTAGAACCTGGTTACTATTATAGGACAGATTGAACCCACTTAAACTCTGGTAGGGTAGACACCTATACCTCATGCAAGCCTTAAACCTAGGGCTATTGTGTGATTTGCTTGTGCTTGCTACTTGTTTAAACATGACATTATGACATCATAACATCATATCATTTCTAACTATTTCAAGGACCTAGGGATTTATCTTTGCTCTTGTTTTGTAGGAGTTATGGCTTCCAGAAAGACTATCTGAATCAACTTAATAGGTATACCTTCTCAACTAAAAGAATTGGTCTCAGAAGTTCCCGATTATGCTCAGTTTATCAAAAGACATGGTTATCTTCTTGACTTGGTTATCTCCGGCTTCGAAGAAGATATGATACACGTCGTATTCCAATTCTTCGATCCAAAACATCACTGCTTTACATTCCCTAATTATCAGTTGGTTCCTACATTGGAAGACTTCTCTAAGCTACTTGGAATACCTATCCTTGATCAGATTCCATTCACCGGTTCAGAAAAATCTCCGAAATACGAAGAAATCGCATCAACGTTACATCTAAGGCGATCAGACGTTGAAGCTAATTGGGAAACAAGAAGCGGAGTTAAGGGTTTGCTTGCTAAGTTTCTGATAAAGAAAGCTCGAGAATTCCTAAAGGCTATGAGTTTCCTTGCATTCGAAGACATTTTGGCCTTGTTAATCTATGGCTTGGTACTATTTCCTAATCTGGATCAATTCATAGACGTGAACGCCATCAAGATATTCCTCCCTCGTAATCCTGTGCCTACCTTACTTGGGGACATTCTGCATTCTCTCCACACTCGTACTATCAAAAGACAAGGAACTCTCATGTGTTGCATACCATTACTTTCCAAGTGGTTTATTTCGCACCTTCCTCAATCAGTAATGAAGAACGAGCAGAGATTGAAGTGGTCTCAAAGGCTGATATCACTCTCCCATTCAAATATCCGTTGGTGTCTTTTTTCTCAAAAGGATTTCACTTTCATTGAGCATTGTGGAGAATTCCCTAATGTACCACTCCTTGAAATAAGGGGAGGTATCACTTACAACCCTTCTCTAGCTCTACGTCAGTTTGGTTATGCTCGAAAGGATGGTCCTCATAATATGCTTCTCCAAGACATTGTGTTTGACTACAACAACAATCTCGAACTACTGTCGAGATTTGTGCACGCTGGGGCATGGTAAAGAAGACTGATACCAAGACCTTGGGGCACACAAATTCCATTCCTTGGGAACCTTACCTCAAATGGGTGCGAGCTCGAGCTCAAAACCTCATGATGCCTGTCGCACCCTAAAATTTACCCTACCATCATCCAATTTCACCCTCATTTGGCTCGTAGTTTTATTCAGGTCAAGATTGTGTTCGTTCATGTTTTAAGCTATCTGGGTCCATCTCATTGGATAATCAATCTAGAAGTTTGGTTTGTGGTTCAGATTTGATCATAAGTTTTTACAAGGGTTTTGGTGTTTGCTCCTTCGGAAAGTAAATTTGAAATAAATAATGAATTAGGGTTCGAAGTCACTATTGTTACAAATTTCTTTCTCATTAAGTACAATGTTTTTGTGTACTTTATTGCTTGAGAATCAAGTGATTAGATTTCCTATTTGATTCAATCAGGTCGTGTGTGATTGTTTGGTTTACCTATCAGTATGGAAGATTGAAGGCGATCTTGAATTGAATCGTTGTTATGGATAGTAACTTGTGAAATTCAGCTCTTTTGGTTCAAAAATGTACCAGGACTTTTTGAATTCGCATCTTGTTCGGTGTCTTGGGTACATTGTTGCATTTTGATAGAAATATTTGGATTCAAAGAGGAAAATCAAGTTAAGTTGCATGTGGATTAAGGGATGTGAAGATTAATAGAGAAATGAGTTAAAAAATTGTTGAGCTTGTTTGCCAATACCAAGAATTCAAAGTGATTCTAGAGGAGTTTATTCAAAAATGTAAAATAATTAATTCACTCATGTGGATTTATTGTTAGCATTAAGATTAAGAAGCCCATTTATGCATATGATCTACTTGAAGTGCAAGTTACCTAATGGATCATTCGAAATTCATTCATCAAAGTTTTTGAGGATCAAATTGAAGTTTTTTGAATTTCTTAAGGCTTAAGTAACAAGACATCCAAATTCAAGGTTAATCAAGCATACAATTCATGAAATTAAATGTCCTTTCAATTTCCAACTTCACTCTATTTCACTCATCATTAGCAAGTTTCAATTGATATGAAATTCAAAATATTGTTGGTAATTCTCGTTTCTTTCAAGGATAGTTCATATTGCAACAAGTTTCCAAATTCAAGCTTAGAAGAGACAAAACGGAGTGAGGGTAAGAATTAAAGTCAACATTCTTTGGATTCAATCAAAACTCATTCAATTTCAAAAATCTTATTGTTAACAATTACATATCATCAAAAGTGTTTGATTTACAAGTCATGACTAATTGCTACAAGCATCTTATTGCTTTTGAAGACATTTCCCTCCTAGTTTTACAAAGAATATTTCAAACATTACAAAGGAAAATCTAATGTTGTGGCTTCTAAGAGAATGTTTCCTTTGTATCTTCACGATGAATCTTCCATCTTCAAGACTCCCTTGCTTCGCCTTCTTCATCATTTCCACGCCATCAATTGTTCATGAAACGAATGAAAATGAACATAGTTAGCAAACATAAAAAGGAAGCATCTAAAGGAATAATTTCAAGAAACTCATCATTAGGGTTCGTGTTTGGAATCAGGTTTAAAGGGTTTTCAAGCATTGTTCAAGCAATCCAACAAGCCTCATGAAAAAATCAGAATGCAATCATTGGCCAAAAAACTCCCTTTTGCAAATCACAAAGTTATCTTTGGTTCACAAAAGGGAGGGGTAACTCAGAAGAAAAACATCACTGTTACAGTGAAGTAAAAAGAAAGCAAAGTAAAGGTTCAAAAACAGATTAACAGCACAACAGTGCAGCAGGGGCAGCCGAGTTCAGAAAACCAAAAATGCAAAGACATTAAAGCTAAATTGAAAAAGCACAACAGGATTGTGGCCAAAAGTAGCAGAACCAGTAACAGAGGCAACAGGTCAGCAGGGAGCATCAGAAAAAAAAAGCAAAATAATAGTTCCAACACAGTTCAAATCTAGTTCTACCAAGGCATAAAGGAGCATAAACCAGAACCATAGCCACAGGGGAGAACCCTAGTGGGAGGCAAGAAGAAACAGAATCAAAAAACATAGCATTGTTCAGAAGCAGAAAATGAAAACCAGATGCATTGTTCCAAAACATTAACAATATCCAAACCATAGCAACAGAAGCCAAAAAACCATAAGCTAGCAACCCATTGTTCCAATACTAACCATTTCCAAAACCATCATTCAACACAGAAAAACCATAAACCAACCTAGCAGCAGCCACCATGGTTCCAAAAACAAAACGAAAATAGAATACCAGTAAACCAGAAAACAGAAATTCATCATCATTTTCGCAACATCAAAACCATGAACAGAAACCCTAAGTATTTCTAAACATCATCTTCCTAACACTAAACCCTTCAGAATCGGAAAGAGGAAGAGAGAAAGCATCACGAGTTCCGAATCGAGACAGAGAAGAAGAGAAGATTAGAAAGGCCTCACCGTGATAGTTAAGGAGAAGAGAGGGATCATGTAATGACATCCTCACCGCCGTGGAACCCTTCATCGCCTCCAAGGCTTAGGCTTCTCATCATCATTTCAAATCATAGACGGAGGGTTAGGGTTTCAAATCCCATTTCAAGATCCATTACAAACCATGAATTTCCTGCAAAATCTAACAACGGATTAGTGAAGAAAAGAGCAAGACGAGCAAGATGGCGTAAGAAAAATGAAGATCAGAGCTAGTCGCCGCCGTGGGCCGCCACCGGTGACGATCTCCGGTGGGGTTCCATTTAGAGAGAAGACAGGGGAATGCCACGTAGAGAGAAGCGAGATAGAGAGATTTTCCTTTTCTGTAAAAAATGTTTAGTTTTAAGTTTTGCTATTTAATTTTGTTTTAGTCATTAATCTGGTGGTGACACTTGTCACCACCTCTTATTTGTATTATTTATGATCCAATAATACACACTCCACCAGTCCTATGGTGCGTGCCACCCTATAAACCTTCTGATCAACATCAAACTCCATCATCACCGTTGGTTCCTCATCCTTCCCATCATACTCAGATCCGACGCACCCAAATGGAGGTTCCCGATGGACTGCACAAAGTTGTTCACATTGGATTGTAGAGTTTGATAATTTCCAATTAAACTATTAGTCGATTTTATCAAATAAAAAAGATCTATTCTAACAATTATTTAATTTTGTAATTGTATTGTTTGATAATTATTTATCTACTTTATATGCATGTATGATCTATTCATCATTGTACACTTCACACGCAATTAATATAAAAACAAATCCGATTTTTTTTTGATTGGCTCATAAGCCAATTTCTTAAAGGGGCTCATAGTTGGGGATGGGCATGACCATCTTCACAAGGTTAATTAAAGCTCTTGTTTCTTTAATTAATCATAACCCGAATAAACATTGGTCCATATACCAATTTTCCATGCACCAGGGTCTCATAGTTGGGGATAGGAGCACTTATCCTCACGAGATTAATCAAGTCCACTTACTTGGTTAATCATAACCCGAATCATTCTTTCTCCTTCGGTCTATTACCAAACCCCATCTAAAACACTTTCACAATTAATTTACAAACCTCGATCCAACGTCGAGTGCATTCTCAAAATTCTTTTCATAATAAAAACCCAAGTATTTAAATCGTTGGTTGCTAGACCAATTGTTTAAACACTTGTAAAAAATGAACTTTGAATCTTTAAATCGTTGGATGCTAGTCCAATTTTTTAAAGACTCTTAATAACATGAACTTTGTTTCACTTCACTCTTTTTCTTAAGAAAACTTTTGGGATGATAGACGACTCGTTGAGCATTGAGCTCCTCTTGTTTCTAGTATTTGAATCGTAGGATGCTAGTCCTATGGTTCGGTACTTTTCACCCACTTAAAGATAATCCAACTCACTCAAATATTTTTTCGCTCATATGCGACCATCAAGCTCTTTTCTGACAAAGAGTGTGCAATAGCCATTTCAAACATGAATAAGGACTTATGCTTTTCAAACAAACTAAACAAGTCCAAGTTCAAGCATTTGAAATGTCTAATGGACGATTTTTCTTATAAAATCAATACAACCAATTTTAAATATTTTTTAGAGGAACTACGGAGTTTTGACTTTCCCATTGCACAAGGGAATACGTAGGCACACGCTTTTGAAAACCGTGCCAAACTTAAAATAATAATAAACAACCCCTTTTCTCCTTTTTATTCATAACTTAGCAATAAACACACACACAAACACTTAGAACTAAATGGGTCCCATCGAGTACGATGGATGTAAGAGGTGCTAATACCTTCCTCTTACATAACCGACTCCCGATTCCATGTTTTTGATCGTAGACCGCCTTATCCGCATCTGTGGGGTTTTATCTATATTTTCCCGTTTCTTTTGGAACAAATAAAATTAGGTGGCGATTTCACTGTTTTTGAAAATTAAAATGATTTTTGAAAAACGAGTTGCTTCAATGTCGTTTACAGCTTTTCAACCAGTGGTTATGGAACCTATTGCTGAAGGGGACGACCCCTATACCATTCTCCATCCAGACACGCCTACTAATTTCGAAGACTTGAAGATATCCTGGATTCAACTTAAAGAAGAAAGGGATACATTCGAAGCTCAATGCCATGCAAGCGAGAAAAAGGTATTAGAGTTGACGAAGCTACTTCACGAGGAGCGAAACATCAATACCTACTTCAACACAAAGAGGAAACGCCCATGGGAGACCTAAAGCTCTAGGAATTTCTTTTTATTTGTTTAAACTTTCTTTTGTACTTGCTAAAAGTGAACTAATAAAAAGTTTTTTTGTGCTTGGTTAATAAATTTAAATTCCTAAGGTCCTTGAAAGCATTGCATTGCATACCATCGCACATCATGGCATAATTTTCATAACAGGTACATTGAAGACCGGTTTTCTCATTCTCTCGCTATTTATTTCAGCAGAAATGGCTCTCGAGCAGACTATCAAAGACCTCCAGGCTCAAAATGCTCAATCCCAGGAAATGTTCACCAGCTTAGCTCAAGGTCAGAAAGATCTAAAAGAGCTCATCACCAAGAAGAATCTTGAAGACAACAAGGATGGCTGATTTGAACAAATGCAAGCTGAGATAACAGAGATGAGAATCCAAATGATTGGTCAGATGGCTCTTATCCAAAACTTAGCCTGGGGGCAAGAAGAATTTAGAGTCTTCATCAACGAGCTTCTCAAGTTTGAAGACAAACGAATGGAATGAACCGCTAGAGTTGGGGATCCAAACATCAACCAACCTCCAATGAGACAAAAGCTAACTTGTTCACAAGAAAGAGACAAGTTCACATTGCTTCACCAACAACAACAAAGTAATCGGCATAAGCAAGATACACCTAGAAGAAAATTTTCCAAGATCAGCATGCCATTGTCTCAAGCATTACAACATTTGTTGAAAGTAGAGTTCATTACTTTAAGGGATCCTCCTCAACACGTCAACATTTCCTCTCCAAAGTATAATCCTAATGCAAGGTGTGCATACCACTCCAACAGCCCAGGGCACGACACCAATAACTGTTGGGCCCTGAAGAACAAGATTCAGGACCTGATTGACGAAAGAGTTCTCAAGTTCACGCAAGATGGTCGGATTGAGTTTTTCTACCATCCATCAAATATCGAAACTGCAAGACATGCAATCTAAAGTGACGATTTCAGGCGGAGAAGCTTTCATTCATTTGAATTTTTAGTTGTAATTTCTTTTGTTTTCTTGAGTGTTTATCCTTATGGTCAAACTTTGGCTTTTTGCATTAATGCATTGCACATGTTTGTCTTGAAATAATCCATTCGTTTCACTATATTTAAATTGTGCTTTTACTTTTGTGATATTCAACTCTTGTTAAAGCGGTAAGCCTTTAGAGGGGGGATGACAAAGATGATACCATAACTTCTTACACCATGCTTTCGAAAAGACTGTGCTAACGATGTACAAGCCTTGTTTCAATTCCTAAATAGTGGAGATATAAGGAAGTGAATCCTAGTAAACCCTTTGAGCCTAAGAGGTAGAGGTTTATTTCTTTACACAAATTAAAACCCTTAATCATAACCGCAAGGTAGTTTCTCGCTAATCTAAATGTGCGTTCAATCACGATGAGTAATGTCAAAGATATCCTTCTAAGTCGAAAATCGTTGATGGTTCCCTATAATCATTAAGTCGCACTCAATGTCTATCAAACAAAAAGATCGCTAAGTCAAAAGCTATGAAGGAGACGAAGGGAAAATGAGACATCCCGTTGATCGTAATCTCAAAATAAATAGTTCAGAAAAGTTAGGGATAACAAAGTCAAAAGAGGTAACTACAAACCCTCAACAAAAGAAAAATGCTACAAAAATGATGATTGTCTTTTCAAATAAACTTGGTTTTGAATCGTCACCAAGCGGATGCACAATTAATCGAACATATGATCAAGAACATCACGGAGATTAGGTTGGGTACAAATAAATTTCGAGCCTTTATCCTTTGTTTCTAAACCGTGAACCAAGCCACGTTATAACCCTTAAAAGTCTTAATCAAGCATGGTTAGTTCGAAGCGCATCGTTATAAAAGGTATCGACTCCTGTAAGGCTTACTATAATTCCTGAGTTGATATCATTATTCTTAAAAATTTTGTTTTACTAAAAAAAACACATATTTATAAACCTCAAGACAGACATGAGCTTTGCATTTTAGTACCACTGTTTGCATATGACTGAATGTTTGACAACAAAAGATTTCGCATGATGAATATTCAATGAATGAAGGTCCTCCCAAAGGACAAAGTTACTACAAATAAAGACATCTCTGGTAACAAGCCTTTCCAATCAAGGGGCATAACATGCTATCATCCAACTCATCTGGGGCAATCAGTTCAGATTCAGAGAATCTTTCAAAAGTGCTGAATAGCCAGGGGCATAGCTTACCTCTGAATCACTTGGGGCATGTTACATTGTTCACAAGTTTCATCAAAATCCATTGAGTTACTAGTATGTGCCAGTAGTATCAGATGATGTCAGTATCATTCTCCCATAACATTCCTCAAAAAACTACTTGAGAAGGTCAAGACTATCAGGATTTCTAAATATAGCGGTCCCCCAATAACTTCAAAAATAAGGGCGTCTTGACGAACCAAAAGGGTTCGGGTAAAAATTAAGGACATATATACAAAAAATGTACACCCGGCAAGTAGAAAACCTACAAAGGCGACTTGGGAAAAAAAGGGTATCCCGGTAGAATGAAAACCCGAAAGGACGGTCTAGGAAAAAGTTAGGGATTTAAGCGTACGACTATGTCTCGTCCAAATCACCTACTTACAGACCACATTGTTCTCAACTTCAAGTTCAAACGGCGCAAATCAGTCTAGTCACTTCCTTCTAACAGCAAGAAATAGTAGTTACTACAGGCTTTATGAATTGAGATGACGACTAAAGTCATCGATAGATCCCCACAGAGTCACTTTCACAAGAAATACCTCCTGCAGGATCATCTCTACACTCCCTACAAAGACAAATCTTCTCCAACGAAGTGGTGTCACCCGCGAATCTCACTCTTTTCTTCGTGGCTTGATTGATTCTTATAAATCAATCCTTTCTACCTGTCATATGATTTGAACAACCAGAATCTAAGTATCATTCATCACTACGTTGGATTCCTCCTCGAACGGTTACCATTGCATTTCTCCCCGAACGCGCTTGTGCAGAAAATTCTGCACTATTAGTGTTGTTGTCTAGCCCTCGACACACACTGTTGTTGTTGTCCAGTCACTTTTTATTGCCATTGTTCTCCTCCGTGATCATAACAAGAAGCTTATCATCATCCTCTACTTCTTGCCTTGTAACCTTGGCCTCATCACCATAATTTTCTTTCGATTTTGCATTACATTCTTTTGCAAAATGGCCCAACTTTTGACAATTAAACACCTCACATTGCTTTTATCATACCGCTTGTTGTTGTTTCCTTGACCACTACCTTTGGAGATGATATATCCTCTTTGAGCCATAGACCCCTTTGAATTTTTTGGATCTCTTCCACCAAAATTCTAGAAATTTTCTTTGCCCATCAAAGGCCACTTGCCTTTCGACCTCTTGTTCTTCTCATTGAACCTTGCTTGCAACATAATTTTCTCCTTGGCCTTGTCATTTCCCCTTTCATCCAATATTTGCTCGTGTGCTTCCAGTGAGCTTTGAAGCTCCTCTTTACTCATAGTGAGAAGATCTTTTGACTATTCTATTACAACCACTATGTTGTCAAATCTTGACGTTAAAGAACGCAAGTTCTTAACCACTATATTTTGCACAAACAGCCACACAAGCCTTCATTTGATTCACCAAACGCGTTATCGCACAATATAGTCATTGATCGATTCCTTCTCTTCCATTTGTACCAACTCGAACTCCCTCTTGTGAGTTTGTAACCTCACCACCTTCGCTTTGTTGGCACCTCATACGCTTTCTTCAAAATCTCCCAAGCTTGTTTTACCGATGTAACACGGTGGGAGAACTGACTTGTTTGTTTTGCATTTTATCGCAAATGTTGCGGATAGTAAGATTCACCACCAACTTTTCTTTTATCCAATAAAGGGAAGGTGAAAAGAACAGGAAAAGACCTTCGTTAGATTCTGAGTACATGAGGCAGTTATGAAAAGGGAAGGTATTAACACCCTTTCCATCCGTAGTTATCTACGGGCTCTTAGTTGCTTAGCTCACTTTTGAAAAATTGCTTTCTGTGTTTGTGTAGTTTGAAAAGTATTTTGAAAATACATTTCGCTTTGACTTCGTAATGATTCTCGTTGGAATGTATACCAAGTGTTCGGAAATGTTTGTTTGGAAAATGTTTTGTAATGATTCTCGCTGGAATGTATACAAAGTGTTTGGAAAGTTTTTGAAAAGTGAGGTGTTAAAAGTATTTTGATTGAGCAAGAACTAGGAGTCTATTACCTACTCAGAATGGTCATTTATTGTTATTTTCCTTTTCCTTTAGAATAAGGCTATCCATACCATTAGTTGGTAGGTAACTTTATTCGTTTGAATGTGAAGGGACATTCGAAGGGTCATCGTATGGTCATTGAAGACAACATGTAGGGATACCTTGGCATATTCAAAGGGAAGATCATCACTTTTCGTAGGCAACAACCGAGGGACGAGATCATATATTCGTAGGCAACAATTGAGGGTCATCGAGGGACTGTGATCTTTGTATCGAAGGGACTATGATGATGTTATTCGTAGGCAGCTTTGCTAATGGTATCCCTACGTTCTAGGGACAAGACCATTGTTTATTCGTAAGGCAACAAAAGAGGATACCCTAAGTGGGTGCAAGTGTGTTCGATTCGAATATTTATCTTGAGATTAGAAGTGATCTAAGGGTTAATTTTATCTTGCCATACAAATCCTAATTAGCTAGCAATTAAATATATACAGTAAAGTAAAGGTGCGGAAAGTAAAAGTGCGGAAATATAAATCCTACGCTATTACATAGCTTTGGGGTAGATACATAATATAAGAGTGCGGAAAGTAAAGATAGAAATGTAAATCTACGCTATTACATAATAAACTTTGCGACCTATGCATCTTTTCAAGAATTTAAATGCGAAAAATAATAGAAATAAAATAGAAGAAAAATGTCTAATGGTTAAAGAAAAATATCTAAACCCTAATTGCAAAGGAAAAATATTTTTGGTATTTTTGAAATTGATTTTAATGTGAAAATCCTAATTTTAGGTTAATTATTAATTAATTATGAAACATTATTTAAAATTATGAGAAAAATAAATTATTTTTATGTCAAAAATTAATTAAATGATTAACTAACCTAAATCTGAAATTAAATTAATTTTGTGATTTTTGAAAATAGTTTAAATAATTATTGAAAGAGAATTAAATTAAACTAGAAAAATAAGAAATAAGAGAAAAGGTTAGAAAACAAATGGTAAAAATTAAGTTTGGTCCTGCCAGGGTTTGAACTCGTGACCTTGAGGTCATGGGTTTAACATTTTCCCACTGGACCACACTGCACATGGTGTTAGAGAGATGGCTCCAATTGATTTTATGTGATATCATGCAAAAATCAAATGTTTGTGAAAAATTGCAAACGGTGGGGTTCAAACCCGTGACCTTAGAGAGAGTAAGAGACTAGCGCGCGTGTAACACGGTGAACTGACTTTGTAGGTTTTTGTATCGCAAATGTGCGGATAGCAAGAGTCGCCACCGACTTTTCTTTTATCCAATTAAGGGAAGGTAAAAGTACAGGAAAAGACCTTCGTTAGATTCGAGTAAGGGAGAAGGTTATGAAAAGGGAAGGTATTAGCACCCCTTTTCATCCGTAGTTATCTACGGGCTCTTAGTTGCTCTTAGATCATCTTTTTAAAATTGTGCTTTCTGTGTGTTTGACAAAAATGTTTTGAAAAGGCATTTCGCTTTGACTTTGTAATGATTCGTGTAGGAATGTATACAAAGTGTTTGGAAATGTTTCATTTTTGAAAAGAGTTTGAACTTTGACAAAAGTGTGAGGTGTGAAAAGCATTTGATTTGAGCAAGCAACTAAAAGTCTTATTACCTACTCAGAATTTGTCGTTTTCGTGTTATTTTACGTTCCTTTAGAATAGCGTTATCCATACCATTAGTTGGCAGGTAACTCTATTTGTTGGATGTAAGCGGGACATTCGAAGGGACATCGGATGATCATAGAAGGCAACTTGTAGGAAGTATCCTAGCACATTCGAAGGGACTATCATCATTTTTTCGTAGGCGACAATCGAGGGTCAAGATCATGTATTCGGAGGCGACATCGTGGGTCTTATGATCTTTGTATCGAAGGGACTATGATGATTTGTTTGGAAGGCAACGGTGCTAGAATACCTCTACGTCGAGGACATGACCATTTGAATTCGAAGGCAACGAGAGAGAATTACCCTAAGGGTGCATGTGTGAAAAGAGTGTGTTGTTTCAGATATTATATCTTGAAATTAGAGTGAGCTATGTCCAATTTTAGTCTTGCCATACACGCCTAGTTACTAGCAATTTATAGGGTGCGAAAATTAAAATGCGGAATGTAAAGATGCGGAAAGATAAATGTCCTACGCTATTACATGGCTTAGGGGCAGATACATAATTTAAACTTGCGGAAAATAAAAGCCCTAATTAACTATTACATCCCATGAACAGTTACATTATTGGAAAAAAAAGAAACGATAAGAAAAATCGTCCGAAACGGGATAACCTGTGAAAAGATGAGAAATCGGAAAATACGAGATGAATCGAATAAAAGGAAAATATTAGTAAAAATGAAATTTTTTGAATGAGAAAAATATGACATGCTGGAAATAACATAAATATGCTAAAATAATTTTTTGGGATTTTTTGGATGCATTTTAATAATTAAAAACTAATTAAAAGTGATTTAAATGCTAAATTATGAATAAAAATAAATATGCATGCAAAATAATATTTTTTAATTTTATAAATTAAATAAACATTTTATGAAAATAAAAGCAAAAGGAAAAAATATTTTGATGATTTTTAATGCATGAGAAAAAATTATGAAAAGAATTAAAATAGATGCAAAAATATTAAATAAATAAGAAAATATAGAAAATAGTTAAAAATATGAAGTTCGTAAAAAGGATGCAAAACCGGTGCCAGTGAGGATCGAACTCAGGACATGGGAGAGTATCTTTGCACAGGAAGCGTCTTAACCACTAGGCCAAGTGTCATCTGGTGCTTTGAAAGTGGAAATCAATGACATATATGTGTAAACGTGTCACTGATATTTGAAAATCAAACACAGTCAGCGCGCGGGCCCCAGGCAATTCAAATGAGCGAATTAGAGAGAGAGATCGTGCCACGCATGCAGTCAATGGGTCAGCGCCGGAGTCAGCCGCCGGAACCCTAATGCCACTCATCTTCTCCGGCGAGTTGATTTTCCAACCTGCAAAAATACACGAAATAAACAAGAAAGGAGGACCCTACCCCCTAAATCGAGGGCTGCGATCTCAATGGTAGCATCAGTTTTGGCTAAAAACGACTGGATCGGGAGTTTCGAAAAAGAAAGCAAAACTGCCCTAACAATGGCATCACGCGATTTGGAAGTTCAAACTCAGCAACGATGGCCCAGATCATGTATATGGAGTCTCATGAACACAATAAAAGCATTAGAATCGATTAACACAAGCAGAATAATAAAATACAAAAATCAAGAAAAGTTGAATATGTATGCATGTATATGGCACGATTTAGCTTGCTTTGATCAATAACAATGGTGTATTATTACTCAACCTTACCCCCTGAGCACGTTTGGATGGCTGGAAGAGGCTGAGAGAGGCTGGAAATAAAATTCGATTTTTCAAAGATTCTTGAAAAAATTTGGCAAAGTGAGGGCTGTTGTAAGGGCTAGGGTTTCGTGTCTCTTGTTGTGCATAATGCTGAGTACTTATAGAGTGAATTAGGATGGCAAAGAGAGTGAAAAAAGATTGAGTAATGAATGTGCAATATTTTCTCTTTAAAACAAATCAAATTTTCTTGAAAATTTGATTTTCCTTCCATGTGCAAGCAAATCACGAAATTGGCAAGTGTTTTGGGCTTCCTTGGACCTCAAGTTTGATCAAAATCCAATCATCTTGAAAAAATATCTTATTTTCATATTTTATATAATTTAATTTTGAATTAAATGGTTTAAAATTCAAAAATAAATTATAAAAATAGAAAATTGCCATGGACAAGCATTTATGGGTCACAAATAATGTCATGAACAAGTTTGGATCAAAAGATTATAGGCCCATTTGGAAAATTTTGCATTTTGACCAAAATGTCCTTTTGTGCAATTGTCCAAAATTGCCCAACTTCTGAATAGTGTATCTTGCTCAATTTTCCACATTTTTTAGTGTTCTTGGACTTTTTGGAAAGCTATAAGAGTCCTCTAACTAACCTTTTTGGTCTCATATAAACTGGAGTTTCCATGCTCAATATATCTTCAAAACAAAATGTTGACTTTTTGTTGACTTTGAAAAGGACCTGTAATGTTTTGAGCCATACCTCTCAAATGAAGCATTTTTTGAACATTCTTGTGAGACATGAAGTTTTAGAGAATTGAATTTCCTTCAAAACAAGAGGTGGTGGAAAAATTTCTGAGAAAGTATGAAGAAGTTATGCTCAGTCAAAGTTTGGTTGACTTTTCTCAGAGAAACCCTAATTTAGAAAGTTTGACTTTTGAGCAAATCTTCAGTTTTCTTGATGAATCATGATCAACCCTTGATCAAATGATGAATGTAACTTCAAAATAAGGATGTTGACCAAAAATCATGAAGTTTGACTGCATGTTGACCACAATTGATTTTTTGTCCAATACAACTGATTTTCAACCATCTGAGCAATTGTCTGAGCAATCTTGACTTGTAAGGCTTGAAACTTGACATGGAGAATCTTTGAAGCATATGAGGAGGCATGATGAACATTGGAGATGTTGGAAGTCCATCTGGAGCTGAGAATTGCCAAACCCTAGTTTGGGTTGATTGTGTAGGAGAGGGTTTGTCTGATCAACCTTTGAGGAATCCTTGAGTATGGATGTATGGAATGTCTTGGGAAGATGGAGGGAAACTTTTGGGGTATGACAGCTGCCCCTGTTCAATCTTCTTGTACTGGAAGGGTTATATTGGCATGCGTGCCTTTCGTGACCTGGAGGTAGAAGATGATTGAACACTTGAGTACACCTGAAAATTTGCACTCGCTGGTGATGCAGGAATGGGCTTACAGATGCCATTTGGGGAAGGTAGAGACTTCGCTAGGGAATGAGTCATACGCTAGACTCGAGAATGTCGTCTGAATAGGAAAATTGATGGGGATGGGCTTAAGATGCCATTTGGAAAGATCGATGCTGGGGAGTGAGCCGTACGCTAGGCTCTGTAGATGTTCTTGATAGTGGAAGGAGCGCGGAGATGGGCTTAAGATGCCATCCGGAGGGAGTTGTATGTTAGACTTCGTGCTCATCTTTGAATGAAGTTATTGGTTTGTATTGGTTTTTAACCAAATATGCAGCATTCTGAAAGTGGAGAAATGTTGACAAGTAGTCGGAGATGGGCTTAAGATGCCATCCAGGGCAATTGAGTCTTATGCCAGACTCTGTAGTTGCGATTGATAATAAGAAGGAATCAGAATAAATATTCGTGCCGGTTACTCTGAGGGAGGTAGTAGTTGGAAAAATGTGGATATCTTCCCGTTGTGCATCGGTGTTGATCCACCGCCTATCGGAGGATAACTTGTGATCGTTCGGATAGGTTTCCGTCCGCTTGGTCTTAATCCGGATCCGTTGTCGGAGGACAACGAGGGCGGTCGTTCGAGATAGTTTTCCGTCGAGATTCGGGCTTAATCTCGACCATTGTCGGAGGACAACTAGGCGGTCTTTCGATAGTTTTCCGTCGAGATTCGGGCTTAATCTCGACTGTTTGCGTCGGTGATTTCCACTTTTGGAGAAAACAAGAGAAACTTTGATAGAATATTTGTTAGTCTTATGCAAAGTATGATGCATGACAATGCGTATGAATGACATATGCACAAATTATGACTTTTATGAGTAATGTATGAATGATAGATGTTGTGGTATTTCAAAACATATCCATCTTGAAGAAGATGGAAGTTCTGCTTGGAGATTTCTGACTTCTGTTTGAGGATGGAGATCCTGAGAAGAAAGATAACTTCGATTCCTCCGGTGCACTATCTGACCAAGTTTCAGGCCTAGATATTGTTGAGGACGGTAGAGGTACGCTGTCGAGGATCTTGTGTGTAGACCCTGTTGGGGAGAATCTTGAAGGTACTCTACTGGGGATTTTGTGCGTAAATTCTGCTGGAGAGTACTTGATAATTGTTGGGAGACCGGTTAGAAGAATGGGCCTGTTGTAATCTCTGACGAGGATAAGAGGTGTAGGTTTCTCCGTGCACTATCCGACCAAGTTTCGAGTCCGATACCGCTGGGAAAAGGGAAATTGTTGAGAGATATCCGCTGGGGATAAACATCTTAGCTGGGGATGAAATGTTATTGCTCGAAGACAGGCGTAATCCGGTTAAGTTGAGTGGAATCATTGCTTGGGGACCGACGCGTACTCCACTGGGGAAGGTTTGTAATGAATGACATTTCGGGGGATCCCGCTCATGGGAAATGTTGGTGACTTTCGTCATCCCATTCGAAGCTCGTAGTAATTACTTTGCTATGTTTACTTTTCGCATGTTTGTGAATAGATTTTTATTGTCAGATGCATATAATCATTCAAAGCAAACATTGGACTTTATGCAAACAACAACAGTAAAGAGAAAGAAACTCGTATTTATTTGAAATGTGGCGTATGGCCAAGTAGTTTGTATACAAGAAAGGTAAAAAGCTATGCGGAAACAATCTCGTTAAGTTCCAACTATGCTAGTACTCATATATTTCAACTATCTCATCTCCTTGCTGTCAGTAGAAAGTGAGTGAATTGATCTTCGCCATTTGAATCTTGAATGCTGATAGTAGTAGTCTGGAAGTAGGTGATCTGGATGAGACATAGTCGTACGCTTAAATCCCTAACTTTTGCCTAGACCGCCTTTCGGGTTTTCGTCTATGATACCTTTTTGCCCAAGCCGCCTTTTCGGTTTTCGACTTGCCGGTGTACATGTTTTGTATATATCCTTAACTTTTGCCCGAACCCTTTTGGTTCGCCAGGATGCCCTTACTTTTGCCTAGGCCAGTCGACCTAGCGGGTCTCATTTATGCGTAGTATTTTTTTGACTATGTCTGCGTTCACAGGGTGTGAGAAGTCTTCACCATCCATGGTGCTAAGTATCATAGCTCCACCGGAAAATACTGTTTTGACTACAAACGGTCCCTCGTAGGTGGGAGTCCATTTGCCCCTGGGATCACCTTGTGGAAGAATGATGCGCTTGACTACTAGATCACCGACTTGGTAGACTCGGTGCTTGACCTTCTTGTTAAATGCTCTGATCATTCGCTTCTGATAGATTTGTCCATGGCAAATGGATGCGAGTCGTTTCTCATCAATCAAGTTAATCTGATCAAGGCGAGTCTGGATCCAATCGTCTTCGCCTAACTCTGCGTCTTGGAGGACTCTGGTTGAGGGTATCTGAACCTCGATCGGTAGGACTGCTTCCATACCATATACAAGAGAAAAGGGGGTTGCCCATGTTGATGTTCGTACTGTAGTGCGATAACCATGAAGAGCAAATGGTAACATCTCATGCCAATCTTTGCAAGTCACTGTCATCTTCTGTATAATCTTCTTAATGTTCTTGTTAGCGGCTTCCATTGCGCCATTCATCTTAGGTCGATAAGGAGAAAAGTTGGTTTCTCAAATATGTATTTTATCGGATCCATCTTGGAAATCAACAAGGTAGTGTGAGTCAACATATACTGTCTTAGTCGGCGAGCAAAAAAGCGTTGCAAGTTTTCTCGAGCTGTGAGTATCTTGTTTCACAGTCGGTAAACTTTTTGCTAAGGTAGTATATTGCATGCTCTTTTCGACCAGACTCGTCATGTTGCCCCAACACACACCCCATTGAGTTCTCTAACATTGTCAAGTACATGATAAGAGGTCTTCCTTCGCGGCGGCATCGATGGGAGGATTCAGAGGTACTCCTTGATTTTGTCGAAAGCGATCTGGAAATCATCGTTCCATTCCACTACTTGATCTTTCTTAAGTAACTTGAAGATTGGCTCACAAGTAGCAGTTAGGTGTGCAATGAATCTGGCAATGTAGTTCAATCGGCCCAAGAAACCTCTGACTTCCTTCTTGGTACGGGGCGCTGGCATCTCTTGAATAGCTTTGACCTTGGCGGGGTCAACTTCAATACCTTTACCACTGACAACAAACCCTAGGAGTTTTCCGGATCGGACTCCAAAAGTGCACTTGTTAGGATTAAGTCTTAGTCTGTATTTCTTCAACCTGTCAAATAGTTTCTGCAAATGATCAAGATGTTCTTCTTCAGTCTGTGATCGAGCTATCATGTCGTCGACATAGACCTCTATCTCGTGATGAATCATGTCATGAAATAATGTTACCATAGCACGCTGATAAGTGGCGCCCGCGTTCTTCAGTCCGAACGGCATAACCTTGTAGTAGAAAGTGCCCCACTGCGTAACGAAAGTAGTCTTCCATGTCTTCGTGGAGCCATTTT